>CAUYPK010147340.1:0-48735 GCA_963574355.1 Loris lydekkerianus
CGCCAGCTTCTTGGGTGGGTTTGGCTGGATAACCATTTTAGCCCTTGTTTTGGTGGTTGCTGTGTGGTGTTTTGCCAAAGCACTCTACCAAGGGCAAAAAATTTAGGGTCTTTCTAAAAAAAAAAAAAAAAAAAAAAAAAAAAATTCTCATGCTGCCTGCCAGTACCAAATGACTTATAATTGCAAAAGGGGAAATATGCCTTTGGGGTGTAGTATCTGGCAGTCACCACTATAACCAAAGGATCAAAATTTGCATTACTCATGTGGGATAACTGGATGCTGGATAATTCCTGAGCAGTGCAACATCATCAGTGTTGACCCTGCTCCTGATCGTATGGGGCAAGGCCCAGCATGGCAGCATCACCTTGGAGCTTGGTAGAAATACAGAATCTCTGGCTCCACCCCAGAAGTATTCAATCAGAATCTGCACTTTACAAAGATTCCCAACTGATTCTTTATGGTATTACAGTTTGAGAAGCACTGGCGTCTAAAGTGTTCTTTTAACAGTGTTAAACAAGAACTTACGGGGGCACTTCTAGCTTGTGGGGAGGAGTGTAGGGAGGAAAAGGAAGCAATTTAGTGATACCATAATTATGGAAAGACTCTGCTCCACAGAGTGAGCCCTTTGCAGAGCAGCTGTCTTAGACTCAGGTAAGTCAGTGTTACCAAAAAAAAAAAAAAAAGGAAGGGGCTCTTCTAGATTAAAAAATCCTGAAGAAAACAAAAAGTACTAAAGAGACATAGCAAAGGAAATGAATGATCTTGATTTGATCCTTTATCAATAAAACCAGCTGTTAAAGCCCTTGTGAAGATAATTGGAGAAATTTAACCATGGACTGGAAAGGTGATATTAGGCATACTAGAAGTAATTGCTCATATTCTCATGTGTGAAAGTTATATTACAATTATGAAGGAGAATGTCTCCATTTTTAGGAGATGTATAAAAAATTAAATATTTTGGTTGAAGTATGATATCCTTAACTCACTTTCATATACACAAATGGCAAATGATAAGTCTTGAGTCCATGTAATATTATTTCTGCTTTTCAATACGTTTGGCACTTATCATAACAAGGAAATTGGAAACCATTTTTTAAAAACATAGATGTGTTTGGGATTAGATTAAAAGGTAAAAACAAGGGCTAGGCACAGTGGCTCACGCCCGTAATCCCAGCACTCTGGGAAGCCCAGGAGGGCGGATTGCTTAAGCTCAAGAGTTTGAGACCAGCATGAGCAAGAATGCGACTCCATCTCTAAAAAATAGCCAAGCACTGTGGCGGGTGCCTGTAATCTCAGCTACTGGGGAGGCTGAGGCAAGAGGATCACTTGAGTCCGAGAGTTTGAGATTGATGTGATCTATGATTTCACGGCACTCTATCGCATATGACAAAATGAGACTGTCTTAAAAAAATAATGATAAAAAGGTAAAAACAGGCTTGGCACCTGTGGCTCAAGTGCCTAAGGCGCCAACCACATACACCTAAGCCGGCAGGTTCGAATCCAGCCCGGGCCCGCCAAACAACGACGGCTGCAACCAAAAAATAGCCAGGCATTGTGGCGGGCGCCTGTAGTCCCAGCTACCTGGGAGGTGGAGGCAGGAGAATTGCTTGAGCCCAGGAGTTGGAGGTTGCTGTGAGCTGTGATGCCACAGCACTCTACCCAGGGCGATAGCTTGAGGCTCCATCTCAAAAAAAAAAGGTAAAAACAAACTACAAAAAGTGCAACGACAGACAAGTTACCACCCTTAATATACTAAATATATATAATCATTACAACAAATTAATTAAAAACTCACACAAAAACACACGGCCAATAAATATATTTTAAAGTAGTCTCTTGGGCAATCAAAGAAACATAAATTAACACAACGACTATTTTCTTTCTTTTTTTTTTTTTTTAACAATCAAACTGGCAGAGATTCTCCTAAAAGCTCGAGCCCATTGTTAGAGAGAGATGGATAAACAGGCCCTCATGTACTGCAGCTGGGACTATCCATTCATACCAGTTTTACTGTCACAACTCAAAGCAGAAATGTTATAGCCATGGTGTGTAAGTATTCCATTAAGATGAAAAAGCATTAAATTTGTGGGGGGAAGACATGTACAGAAACATGTTCTGAGTGACAGCTGTTGGATTTGGTACTATTCATGGTATCAAGGCATCCACTGGGGTCTCAGAATGTGTCCCCTCAGATAAGGCAAGACTACTACTATACATTTGGTCTCCAGAACTCTTGGGAGGTATGGTCAGGAGAAGGGGCTGCCCATGTCCTGCCCACTTCATCTCACCCTTCTAAAGACCAGGGTTCAGAGGCGATGGGAAAATGTATGGAGGTTGGGGGACATCTGTCCAAGTTGCTGAGTGTGTGTGTGAAGCTGCCCTCTCTCTCTCAGTGAGACCCACCCACAGAGGGCTGCACTCCTTTCCTGTGATGAATGACATGGGTCCCCTAGGGTCAGGGATCAGAAATGGAAGCCTTAGCTTCTGGCAGAGGGTGCCAGAGCAGAGTTCAAAGTCTCTGGTTTATGGCAACTCATAAAAACTCCAGATGGAGTCAGTGCACCGAGGGGTGTGGACAGAAGGAGCACTTGTGCCTGCTAAACAAAGTTGTGGTGAAGAGACCTCTACAGATGCCAGTGTCCCGTCTTTCCTGGAGGGGCCCCAAGTGTGAAGCGCTGGCCCTGCATCCTGGATTTAGGGCTTCCAGAACCCAGGAGTCCTGTCCCTCCTTCCCCATGAACCATCCCCCAGGGAAGGAGGGAGTATAGCTGAACCTCTTTCTCTTGGTTGGTAGGAGGAAAGGTCCAGGTGCTTCTAACCCTCCTGGACAGTGCTATCTGCTTATGATAAGGAGGGCCTAAGCCTTAGACAGAAGAGCAGCCCATCCCTCTGTGCTTGCTCAGGAGCCAAGGGTGGGGCACATCAGCTCTGGCTGTCAGGCTGTTGCTGGGCTGAGCACCCAGGGACCTAGCGGGCACCTGCCTCCCCACCCCCCTCACCCACTCGCTCTCTCTCTCTGGGGCCCTATCTTCCCTTATATGGCAAAGGCAGTTCCTAGGGGAGGGGAGGTGGGGACAAAGGTCGCTCTCCTGCAGCCAGCCAGCTTGCCACAACTCCCTGAGATCTCCCAGGTGGCAGCTGCCTCCTTCCGACAGGTAAGGCAACCTGGTGGGGGAAACGTGGGGACTATAGGTGGTAGGAGGGCACAGGGTCCCCTGTTTTTTTCCAGTAGCCTGGGACCTCCTGCAGCACCTGGATGCAGGGTTGAGGAAGAGGCTTGGGATATTGGAGAGTCTAGGAAGAGCCAGAAACCCAGTGTGTCCGTCCTGGGCCTCCGAGGAAAGGATTCTGTAAGTCTTACCTCAGCCAACTGCTGTTTCAGTCCCCTGACTTGTATTCCCCATCCTACTTGTCCTAGTTTGAGGCTTGACCATCCCCTATTGCCCTTGAACTTCTAGAGTTAAAAACAGGACTGTTCTGGGCAAACTGGGATGAGTTGGTCACCCTGACCTCACTCCCTAACCCCCACTGCAGCTTATCTCTTTACCCATTTCTTTCTCACCTGAAATGGTTTTTGTTCTTTGTGTTACCATTCCCCTGACACTCCTGGGACCTCAGGGCCAGCCCTCCTGGGTCTCAGGGTGTGAGCAACAGCTACTAGGAATTGATGGGCAAAGACAGAAGCAGGTGCAGAGGCAGGGGCTGGAGGCAGCAGGGCCTTAGGTCCTGGCGCACGCTCTGACACCCTAGCATGTGCCTCTGCCTCATCTCCCTGTACCAGGATCTACCCCCTCGGCCTCCCCAGTCGCAGAGGCCCCATTCAGCTAAAAGGGGAGTGGGAGCCAGGTCCAGATTAGGGTCTCAGGACACACTGGCCACCATCTCCTCAGGGAAACATCTGCTTGGGCATTCTCTAGGCCATTAGGGGCAGAGCCTGTAGCTGGGGGGAGGGGGAGGGGTGCCCACTCCCTCTGCTATCCCAGGCTTGACAAGAAGGGGGATGCCCTTTGTCTGAGCGCTGGGACCTCACCTCCACTACCTCATTACATCCCTGTTGAGCTTAGGATTGCATAACTGGAAACCAGGAGCTGTGGCAGCTCTCTAGTGCTGTCCAGAGCTTCACCCCAAGTACAACAGGAAGCAGAAAGAAAGGC
Organism: Loris lydekkerianus; assembly: GCA_963574355.1. NCBI lineage: Eukaryota > Metazoa > Chordata > Mammalia > Primates > Lorisidae > Loris > Loris lydekkerianus. Next base: position 4,155 of record CAUYPK010147340.1, read on the forward strand.
AAGATGGGGCTTGTGGAGGGCAAGAGCCCTCGCTCCTCCAGGGCCCTGAGCAGGTCTTCCTTCCATCCCACACTTCAGTCTTTCAATGCTGTGCATATTTGTGAAGCACCCACTGTGTGCTAAGAACTGGGCCCACAAAGACTAACATGTCTAGGTCTGGGAGCTCAGGGTCCCCAGACTCATACACAGGTTCTTTCTTCAAGGAGCCAAGAGAGGGATCAGTCCAGGATGCCAAGGAGGCATCAGGCCCACATTCAGCCTGAGGATTCTGGGAAGGTTTCCTGGAAGAAATGAGACCTAAATTAAATCTAGAAGGGAGGCCTTGGGCAGAGGGACAATGTGAGCAGGCATGGGGCGAGAGGCAGTCTGGGTTCTAGGCTGGCAGGCATTCGGCGTCTCTAGAAGGCAGCGAGGCAGCAGAGAGGCAGGGGTGTGCGAGAAGACGCGAGAAAGTTTAGGTGGATAGAAGGGCAGGGGAGGTAGGGCGCCCAGGAGGTGCACAGATGGCTGACTTTGGGGTCTAGTGGTGACAGTGCCCTTCCCTGGTCTAGGGATATGGAAGGGAAAGAGACAAGAAAGGTGAGGAGGTTCCATGGAGGGAGGCAGAGAGGCAGCTGCTCTGATGAACTTGGGGAGGGGCAGAAGCGCTTGAGGGTCTCCATGGCTTTGGGCAGGCCACCTCAGAACCACCCCTCCCCAGTCTTCCCTTGCTCACCCTTGGCCCTAAGGAGGCCAGCCCTCTCCATTTTCAGTCTGCTGTGGGCCCCCTGATCCCGATTTCTCTCCAGAGAGAGAGAACACTGCTCTTTCAGGCCCCCATTCCCCTGAATCCCTTCTCTGATGGGCAAGAAGGGCCTCCTCATGTCTACCTTCTATTTCTTTGCTGCTGGTTCACTCAGAGCACATCCTTGGGAGAGAATTCAGAGATCTTCTACTTATTTGACCCCCTCAGCTCATAGATGAGGAATGGGATCCATGCCTAAATAGCCAGAAAGTGTCAGAGTCTGCCTTGAAAAAAAGGGACGGGATGGGCACTCACACCAGTAATCCTTGCACTCTGAGAGGCCAAAGTGAGTGGATCACTTGAGCTCACAAGTTTGAGACCAGCCTGAGCAAGACTAAGACCCCAACTCTACTAAAAATAGAAAAACTAGCTGAGCAAGGTGGTGGGCCCAGCCTGAGCAAGAGTGACACCCGTTTCTAAAAAAATAGTCGCTCGTTGTGGCAGGTGCCTGTAGTCCCAGCTACTTGGGAGCCTGATGCAAGAGAATCACTTGAGCCTAAGAGTTTGAGGTTGCTGTGAACTATGATGATGCCATGGCACTCTACCCAGGGCAACAGTTAGGCTGTGTCTAAAAAAAAAAAAAGAAGGAAGGAAGAGAGGGAGGGAGGATAGAAGAAAGGAAGGAAGGAAGGGAAGGAAGGGATGGAAAGAAAGAGAATAGCTGGGCATTGTGGTGGGCCCCTGTGGTCCCAGCTACTCTGGGGGCTGAGGGAAGAGAATCGCCTAAGGCCAAGAGCTGGAGGTTGCTGTGAGCTGTGATGCTACAGCACTCTACTGAGAACAATAAAGTGAGACTGTGTTGGAAAGGGAAGGAAGGGGAGGGAGAAGGGGAAGGTAGGCGCCTGTGGCTCAAGCGCTAAGGTGCCAGCCACATATACCTGAGTTGGCAGGTTCAAATCCAGCCTGGACCCGTCAAATAAAAATGACGGCTGCAACCAAAACATAGCCAGGCGTCCTTGTGGCAGGTGCCTGTAATCCCAGCTACTTGGGAGTCTGAGGCAAGAGAATCGCCTAAGCCCAAGAGCTAGAGGTTGCTGTGAGCTGTGACGTCACAGCACTCTACTGAGGGCAACAAAGTGAGACTCTGTTTCTAAAAAAAAGGAAAGGAAAGGAAGAAAGAAAGAAGAGGGATAGAGGGGGCCAGGCATGGTGGCTTATGCAGGCTGAGGTGGGTGGGTCACTTGAGCTCAGGAGTTTGAAACCAGCCTGAGCAAGAGTGAGATTCCATCTCTACTAAAAATAGAAAAGTTAGCTGGGCATAGTGGTGGGCTATTATGGAGCCTGTAGTCCTGGCTACTTGGGAGACTGAGGTGGGAGAATCATTTGAACCCCGGAGTCTGAGGTGGCTATGAGCTGGACTGAGGCCATGGCACTCTAGCCTGGAGGAATAGAGGGATGGAGACAAAGGTGGTGGTAGAAATAAATCAGAAAACAGTCTCCTCCTTTGTACCCAAATTGGATGTGCTGAACCAGGAGGACTGTGGGTGGATTTCAAAATAGCTAATGGGGGCCAGGCGCAGGGACTCACGCCTATAATCCTAGCTCTAGGAAGCTGAGGTGGGTGGATTGCCCTGAGCTCACAGGTTCGAGACCAGCCTGAGCAAGAGTGAGACCCTGTCTCTAAAATTAGCCGGGTGTTGTAGCAGACACCTGCAGTTGCAGCTACTTGGGAGGCTGAGGCAAGAGAATTGCTTGAGCCCAAGTGTTGGAGGTTGCTGTGAGTTATGATGCTATGGCATTCTAACGAGGGTGACAAAGTGAAACTCTGTCTCAAAAAAAAATAATAATAATAAAATAATAATAACAATAATAATAATAGCAGCTAATGGGGCCAGGTGTGGTGGCTCACGCCAGTGATCCCAGCACTTTGGAAGACCAAGGCAGGAGGATCCCTGAGGTCAGGAGTTCGAGACCAGCCTAGGCAACATATTGAGACCCCCTCCCCCCCATCTCTACAAAAATTAAAAGAAATTATCACGTGCCTATAGTCCCAGCCACTTGGGAAGCTGAGACAAGAAGATTTCTTGAACCCAGGATTTGGAAGTTGCAGTGAGCTATGATCATGAGACCCTGTTTCTTAAAAAAAGGAATGAAGGGAGGGAAGGCGGGAGGGAGAGAGGGAGGGAGGGAGAGAGGAAGGAAGGAAGGAAGGAAGGAAGGAAGGAAGGAAGGAAGGAAGGAAGGAAGGAAGGAAAAGAGAAATACCTGGTGGAGGAAGCTGTGTTTGTCTGATAGAGGAGGTCATGGCCAACAGGCCATCAGATAGGACCCAGGCACAAGGGGCTCTGATAGACATATGCCAAGTTGCTAATGATTGGCAGGTGGCCCAGATTGACTCAAGGGGACACTATTGAGAGGCTGGACAGGGTCTTACTCCAGACCCTAACATGCCAGGGAGAAAGGCCACCCCTCAAGGTTCAGAAAAGGGAGTTTCCAACAAGTGAAAGGCCAGGTCATTAATTACTCCAAGAGGTGACTCAGAGTGGAGCTGCAAGAAGAGATTAGATAGAGAGATTCCAGGCTATTAGTGCGTGGAGGCCTAATCTGTAGGGGTGGTATGACCTTTAATTCACCACTCATCAGTTCAAGGAGCATTCATGCAGGACAGCTCCATGCCAGGCTGGGTGGTAGGCTCTGTCTGCAGAGAGTGGAGTGGCCTCCATCCTGGTGAGAAGTGACCTCAAACCAAGGGCAGAAGTGGTTCTCTACCCTGGCTCATGTCAGAATCTCTGGGAAATTCCATGCTCTGCCTCCCAAAAGGCAGAAAATAAAGTACCCAGGTTCAGCACCCCCTACCCTGACCTAATAAATCAGAATCCTTGGGGATTGAGCCTGAGCATAGGAGCATCAGAATTTTAAAAAAGCTCCCCAAATGATTCTGATGAGCAACTGGAGGGAAGAACACAGCTGCAGGTCAAAAAAGAAAGAGTGATGTGATAGGAGAAGCCCAGGAGGAGGGATTTCTCTGAGCTCAGTGAACACAGAGTGGCTCACAGTAGCAGGGCTCACTGGGCCATTCATGCCTTCATTCATTTACCCTTGCCTCTCCCCCTCTCTTTCTTTCTTCCTTTGTCCATTCATTTATCCAGGAAAGTGCTGGCACTGTGCTTGGCACTGGGAATTCAGTACCCAACAAGTAGAAGTTGTCCCTGCCCTTGTGGGGTCTATATCTTGTGGGCAGCAAATGAGGAGTACATAGAGGTAGCTGAGGAGGAACAGGAAATTATCATGTATACTTTTTCTTTTTTTTTTTTGAGACAGAGTCTCACTATGTAGCCCTCAGTAGAGTGCTGTGAAGTCACAGCTCGTAGCAGCATCAATCTCTTGGGCTTAAGTGATTCCCTTGCCTCAGCCTCCCAAGAAGTTTGGACTACAGGTGCCCGCCACAAAGCCCGGCTATTTTTTTGTTGTAGTTGTCACTGTTGTTTAGTAGGCCCAGGCCAGGTTCCAACCCTCCAGCCTCGGTGTAGGTAGCCAGGATCCTAGCCATTGAGCTACAGGTGCCGAGCCTCCTTTTTTTTTGAGACAGAGTCTCACTCTATCACTCTGGGTAGAGTGTGGTGTTAGGACACATCAACCTCAAACTCTTGGGCTCAAGAGATCCTCTTGCCTTAGCCTTCTAAGTAGCTGGGACCACAGGCATCTACCACAATACCCGGCTATTTTCAGAGATGGGGTCTTGCTCTTGCTCAGGCTGGTCTCAAGCTCCTGTGCTTAAGTAATCCACCTACCTCAGCTTCCCAGAGTGTTAGGATTATAGGCGTGAGCCACTGTAGCTGGCCATATACTTTTTTTTTAATGTGGTGAAATCCACATAATATTTACCACTTTACCTACTTTAAAGCGTACAATTCAGGGACATTCAGTATATTCACAGTTTTGTGCAACCATCACCACTTAGTAGTTCCACAACTTTCTCATCATCCGGGACAGAAACTGATTACCCTTTAACAGTCAGTCCCCACCACCCCACCCTCCAGCTCCAGGCAACACCAGTCTGCTCTCTGTTTCTAAGGATGTGCCCATTCTGGACATCTCATATGGATAGGGGCACACAATATGTGGCTTTTGGTGACTGGCTTCTTTCACTTAATACACATGTTTTCAAGGCTTACCCACATCATAGCTCATGTTAGCACTTCATCTATACTGCCTTTTGTTTATCTGGTCAACTGGCTTTTCTTTGAGACAGAGCCTCAAGCTGTTGCCCTGGGTAGAGTGCCGTGGCATCACAGCTCACAGCAACCTCAAACTCCTGAGCTTAAGCGACTCTCCTGCCTCTGCCTCCCAAGAAGCTGGGACTGCAGGCGCCAGCCACAATGCCCGGCTATTTTTCTTTTTTGGTTGCAGCTGTCATTGTTGTTTGGTGGGCCCGGGCTGGATTCAAACCCGCCAGCTCAGGTGTATGTGGCTGGTGCCTCAGCAGCTTAAGCCACAGGTGTTGAGCCTGGTCAAATGTTGATGGACAGTTGTTTCCACCTCTTGGTTATTTCTTGGCCAGGGATGGGTTTGAACCCGCCACCCTCAGTCTATGGGGCTGGCATCCTACTCACTGAGCCACAGGTGCCGCCCACCTCTTGGCTATTTTGAATAGCCAAAAATTCACAGCTGCTGTGAATTTCAACTACAAGTGTTTGTTGGAATACCTATTTTTAATTCTTTTGGGTGCATACATGGTTAAGCCTTTTTGTTTATTCCTTCCTTTATTTTCTATGTTTAAAAAAACTCTGGGCCAGAGGCAGTGGCTCACAACTGTAATCCTAGCACTCTGGGAGGCCAAGGCAGGAGGATCATTTGAGTTCAGGAGTTCAAGACCAGCCTTAGCAAGAGCGAGACCCTATCCCTACTAAATACTAAAAATAGAAAAATTAGCTGGGTGTTGTAGCAGACACCTGTAGTCTCAGCTACTTGGGAAGCTGAGGCAGGAGGATCGCTTAAACCCATGAGTTTAAGGTTGCTGTGAATTAGGCTGATGCTATGGCCCTCTAGCCTGGGGAGTCAGAGTGAGACTCTGTCTCAAAAAAAAAAAAAAAAAAAGATGAAAAAAGAAGTCATTTAGAAAACTAAAAACTATGTATAATTCTTTAAAATCAAGCATGGCCTTGCTAAAAATTTTCAAAAAGAGTATCCACTTGTCAAAAAGATAAAAAAAAAAAAAAAAGGGGGGGGGGGAGTAATTCATTTGGAAGCAGGTAAAGAAAGGCCTTGAATGTCATGCTAAGGAGTGGGGGTCTCATTCAGCAGTTGCAGGGGATCCGGGCAGACACTTGAGCAAGAGTATCAAGTTCAGAGTTGGGTGTGAAGGCTGAAGGCTGGGCCTTTGGGGATCAGAGTCCAGACTGGGGGGACTATCCTCCTCCCCCTGACACTGGGACTGTCACCTACCATATGCCTTCTCCCCTAGGGTCACTCACCATGACCAAACTGAGCGCCCAAGTCAAAGGCTCCCTAAACATCACCACCCCTGGGCTACAGATATGGAGGATCGAGGTGAGGCTCTATCTGGGCGTAGGGGACTGGGAGGCTTGGGGTGACATGAAGGAAGGCAGAGTCCTGGGGTTGCTCTTATTTTCCTCCAGTCCTGCCTGTGTCACCCCTTACCTTCTGCATCATCCACACCCCCTGCCTTTCCTTTTCCTGAGTTCTTCCCTCATCTGTCTTCCATCCTTCCTCTCCATGTCCTGTCATCCTTCCTTCCCTCTTCCTTTCCTTCCTTCAGTTTCCCTTCTCCCGCCCCTCATGCAAATTTTCCTCTGGCCTCTTCCTTCTCTCTCCTTTCATTCCTGGGCCCTGCTCTTTTTCTTTCTGCCTTCCTCATAATCCATTCTCCTGGTCAGCTGCCTTCTCCTGGACTGCAGGGGTCCTGTGTGGCCCTGGGCAGCCCCTTCTGACCTCTTTTCTCTTTGTAGACCATGCAGATGGTGCCTGTGCCTTCCAGCACCTTTGGGAACTTCTTTGATGGTGACTGCTACGTAGTCCTGGCTGTGAGTGAGGCTGGGGAGACGTGGGGAGAGCTGGCCTGGCTTCAAGTATGCCTAGGTGGTCAGCCACATTGTGGTAATGAGGGTCAGAGGGTCTACCTGTCCTTGAGCCACTGAGCTCCCAGCTGAGGTCACCTTCTGTGGATTCACAGTCTTAGTGGACCTTGTGAACTGGTTGCCATGTCGGCCTAACTTGAGTCCATGTTTCCAAAATCCATTGTCATTTTTATGACACTTTGATTTTCACCACACCCTGGTACCACCTGTAGTATTAAGGCATTTGTATTTTTCTTTTTCCTTATTTTGACCCACTTTTAAGTTTTAATATATTTATTTAACAATATAAATCTACACATTACTGTAAATGGAAGGCAGTGTCATGCAACACAAATAGAAAGCTTTAAAATAGTTACACAATCATTTCATATTTGTTTGTACACAACCTGATCACCTTGTGGACCTCTGATGGTCCCTTCACTTCACTTTGGGGAAAACTCCTTTAATCCAAGCAAGTTATTTCCAAAATGAGGTGAGTGAGGCCTAGAGTGGGGAAGCACTTGTCCCATGTCTCTGAGAGTCAGTGGCATGGCTGTGCTCGGACTCTGGGTCCCTGACTTGCCAGCCCAGTGCACTTTACCTGTGCCAAGCTCACCTCTGGTCCCAGATGACATATGTATGGGAAGTCACAGGGGGCGAGAGGGCCCCCTGTGTGAATCTAGGGCCCTGGGTACACTGGACCCTCTCTCCCTAGATCCACAAGACTGGAAGCACCCTGTCCTATGACATCCACTACTGGATTGGCCAGGCCTCATCACAGGACGAGCAGGGGGCAGCTGCCATCTACACCACGCAGATGGACGACTTCCTGAAGGGCCGGGCTGTCCAGCACCGCGAAGTCCAGGGCAATGAGAGCGACACCTTCCGAGGCTACTTCAAGCAGGGCATAGTGTAGGGAGGGGCACCTGGCTGGGGCATAAAGATTAGCGGTGGGGATGGGGAAGTTGGGGCTCACCCCAAGGGCAGGGAGAAAACCCTGGGCAACAGAAATGACTTGGGCTAAGGAAGGGAACCTGAGGCTGTCGCGGGAGCAGCAAGGGAGACCCCCTTGGGATTCTGGTGACTTTACTTTTCCACTCTTGCACCCATATTTCTGCCACTGGTCTGTCCTTGGGCCAGAGGCCATTCTGAAATTCTGTAATTCTCATGAATCAGCTTCTATCTGAATGTCCTAAGGAGCTCAAAAACTAGTCACTCTCCTTCTCGATGAAAAGCAAATGGCTGCTTCCTCTTCTCTAAGCAGGGCTCTCACACTAAAAACCCAGGCTGCTGGCTTTTCTGTGCCAGTTGAAGTTTTGGCCTCCTGGCTTTCACCCCAGAGCTGAGTTGCTACTGACCTGCAGGACAGTTGCCACAGCCCGCTGCTTTTTTTTGCTCCCCTCCTCCCACATGACAGCAGTGGTCCCCTACAGTGGGCTTCTGAGTGGCACCTCTCTCCTTTCTTCCACTTCAATCTCCTGCCCGTGGGACCCTGTCCCTATTCACATTTCCTACTCTCTGCATCCTTCACCCAGCTTTGCAGACCCCTTCACAGGGCAGGGACTAGGCTGGTGAATGAGGATCTAGGGTTCAGACATTCAAGAGGCTCTCCCTGTCAAGCTCATGCAAAGTCATGCCACAAGCCAAACTTGCACTTGCAGGAGTGACACCGAGTGACTCCTTAAAGTCGCCAAGTGCCGTGTTCACTTTGCCTAGTGCCTGCCTGACACTCAGATGCCTCCACTCACAGCCAGGCAGCCCAGGATCTGGGAGGGCAGGGGCCTGGTACACCTCCCAGCCAGCTCCCTTGGGTCAGCTCACCTCTCCTATCAGGATCCAGAAAGGGGGTGTAGCTTCCGGCATGAAGCATGTGGAGACCAACTCCTATGAGGTTCAGCGGCTGCTGCACGTGAAGGGCAAGAGGAACGTGGTGGCTGGAGAGGTGGGCAGGTCCTGCTCAGGCATTGGCTGGAAGCCCTGAGGCCCCACTAAGGACAGAGGGCAGGGGCTGAGGAAGGATGAGGGGCAGTGGTGATGGATGACGAGTGGGCTCTGAGTGGGGGTGTGCCTGCTCCTCCATGGCTCCCTAGGTGGAGATGTCCTGGAAGAGTTTCAATCGAGGGGATGTTTTCCTTTTGGACCTTGGGAAGCTTATCATCCAGTGGAATGGGCCGGAGAGTAACCGCATGGAGAGACTCAGGGTGAGCCTGCCACGTCTCCTCTTCAACTCCCAGCCTTCCCCCACCTGCTCCTGACTGGCCCTGGTTCCCTTAGGCCTCTCTCCCCTGACTGCTGGTGGTGGTGTGTTTGAAGGTGTCCATGTGCATGGGAAAGGCTGAATGTTGGAGTTTGTGTGTGTGCACTTGTGGCTGATCCAGTAAAATGGAAAGAGTTGCTGCAGTGTGGCAGGCCCCATGCCAAGCCTTGGCGATCCAGGAGTGAATGAAATGGGCAGAACCCTGCCCTTGCGCTGGCCTCTAGCAGGTCGTCCAGTGGGGGAGACAGATATAAAGGGCCCAATTGGAGAAGTGGTATGGGAGGGTTTATGAGCAAGCTGCTGGGGGCCGAAGGCTTCTGGAATACAGTGGAAGTGAGGAGGAGCAGGCCCTAAGGCAGGGAAGAAGGGGTCTACGACTGCAGCAGAACAACAGAGCAAGTTGGGAGGGTCTCACTGGGTAGTTGCGTGGCCAATGGCTGTGTAAGTGGGTTGAGGTTTATCCTTGGTGCCCTGAGAGGACTGTTGAAGGTCATTCTGACTTCTGGGTGGGGCTGGGGCTGGGGAGAAGCCAAGGGAAGTAGGGAACCCCTGCAGCCATCCAGATGGAGCCCAGGGAGCAGTGCCCGCATTCAGCCTCGGGAGGTGGAATCCACTGGACTTACTTGTGTTTTGGACAAGGCAAAGGGACAGAGGAGTGAGGCCAAACTGAAACCAGGTAGGGAGGGACACAGATGGAGTCCCATCTTCTGAGGTAGAAAAGATCAGGAAGCCACAGATTTGGACAGGAAACAGAGTTCTACTGTGGTCAACTTAAAATGGGGCTGTTTTCCTTAAAGTTGAACAAATATGTTGAGAGTGGAGAGCTCAGTTGGTGACAGAAATATGGGCATCAGAATCTACAAAGGCCTTGGACCTCAGGGAGACAGCTCGGTAGAGAGAAGAGAAGGGACCTGGGATTAAAATGGAGCATCGTGGGCATTAGTTGGGCTGAGAAGTATGAGCTCTGGGACGTGTGTGCATGTGTGCATGTGAGCACATGTGGGCCTGCGTTGTCTGGGTGTGTGCACTGTGTGTATAAAAGTGTGCTTTGGTGGGGTGGTGCCTGTGGCTCAAAGGAGTAGGGCGCCAGCCCCATATGCTGGAGGTGGTGGGTTCAAACCCAGCCCCGGCCAAAAAACAAATGTGCTTTGGGGCAAAGAGACTAAGTACTGTGATCTTTGGGTTCAGTTCTAGTCCAAAACTGTCAAGTCAAATCACACATTTCACACACTGTCCAAGCAAAAGGAATCCCCAGCAGGTCCGCCAACAGGGAACTCCACTTCCCAATGGCAGATGCGTGGTTTCCTCACACATCTTAAAAACTTGGCCTCTGGCCAGGTGCAGTGACTTACACTTGTAATCCTGGTACTCTGGGAGGATGAGGCAGGAGAACCCCTTGAGTTTAGGAGTTTGAGATCAGCCTGAGCAAGAGCGAGAACCTGTCTCTACTAAAAATAGAAAAATTAGCCAGGTGTTGTGGCAGGCTCCTATAGTCCCAGCTATTCAGGAGGCTGAGGTAGGAGGATCCCTTGAACCCAGGAGTTTGAGGTTGCTGTGAGCTAGGCTGATGCCACAGCACTCTAGAGTGAGACTCCTGTCTCAAAAACAAACAACAAAAAGCTTAGCCCCTGGCAGCACCTGTGGCTCAGTGAGTAGGGCACAGGCCCATATACTGAGGGTGCTGGGTGCGATCCCGACCCCAGCCAAACTGCAACAAAAAATAGCTGGGTGTTGTGGTGGACACCTATAGTCTAAGCTACTCGGGAAGCTGAGGCAAGAGAATCGCCTAAGCCCAAGAGCTGGAGGTTGCTGTGAGCTGTGATGCCACAGCTCTCTACCCAGAGCAATGAAGTGAGACTCTGCCTCTAAAAAAAAAAAAAAAGAAAAGCAGCCCCTGTAAGAGGAAAAGCAGGGGCAGGCGCCTTGGCCCTTGTGACTGCTGTGGTGAGCTGAGGGTGGTGGGCACTGCCTTGTCCCCAGCCAGCCTTCATGTGTCACTGGGGGCCTTTCTGCAGGGCATGACGCTAGCCAAGGAGATTCGAGACCAGGAGCGGGGCGGGCGCACCTACGTGGGAGTGGTGGACGGGGAGAATGAATCTGCGTCCCCACAGCTGATGGCAGTGATGAACCACGTGCTGGGCAAGCGCACAGAACTGAAGGCAGCTGTGCCCGACACTGTGGTGGAGCCAGCACTTAAGGCTGCCCTCAAGTTGTACCAGTGAGTGCTCAGCAGGATCCTCCTGGGTGTTGGGAACTTCCTGGGAGAAGGGGGCCTAGATGAGGGGCTTGGGCCCTGTCCCCACCTATGTCTTGCCTTTGTCCTGCAGTGTGTCCGACTCAGAGGGGAAACTGGTGGTTAGGGAAATCGCCACCCGGCCACTCACACAGGACTTGCTCAGTCATGAGGTGAGAGGAGCTGAAGGACCACCAGCCCCCTGTAGCCTTGGCACCTCTACCCAAGCAGGAGAAATTCCAGGCTGCTGGGAGGAAAAGAGATTTTTTTTGTAAGCGATGCTGCCGCAGTGTACCACCACCACACTCTCAGCTAGGTCTTTTTCTCCCAATTCTAGGACTGTTACATCCTGGACCAGGGGGGCCTGAAGATCTATGTGTGGAGGGGGAAGAACGCCAATGACCAGGAGAAAAAGGGAGCCATGAGCCAGGCACTGGTAGGGACAAGGGCCCAGAAGGAGGGCCTGAGTGATAGGACAAAGAGGAGCAGACAACAGCAGGGGGAGGGCAGCTGGACTTAAACTAGAGCACAGTGCCAAGCAGAGGCCAGGGAAGACTGGGAGGGGCCTTTCTCTAGCCATTTTGAGGGTTCTGTGCATAGCAGGGAGCCAACCACGGGCAACCCTGGGGCCTCCTCAGGATGGAGGCTCTCACCTTCCTATATTTGCACTAGGTTCAGAGAAAGGAGGGGGAAGTGGAGCTGGCCTTTCTACAAAAGGGGGTTGGCTCAGCTGGGGGGCGAAATCAGAGTTTAGGGTCATTGCTGGGGTTGGAGTTGGGGGCCGTGTTGGGTTGGGGCTTAGATTACAGTTGAGGGCTGGGCATTAGGGTTAGCATTGAGGTGAGTCAGGCTAGGGGCCTGATTTGGCCTTTGGGGGTGGCGCCTGTGGCTCAGAGGAGTAGGGCGCCGATCCCATATGCCAGAGATGGCGGGTTCAAACACAGCCCTGGCCAAAAAACTGCGAAAAAAAAAAAGAAAAGAAAAAAAAGAAAAGAAAAATCCAAACCTTTACTGATTTTAACATTGCACTTTGGCGGTGCCTATGGCTCAAAGGGGTAGGGCACTGGCCCCATATGCCAGAGGTGGTGGGTTCAAACCTAACCCCAGCCAAACAAAAAAAACTGCTAAAAAACAAAACAAAACAGATTTGGCCTTGGGGTTGGAATCAGAGTTAGGTTTAGGGTCAGAATTAGATTCAGGGTTGAAGTCAGAATAAGGCTTAAAGCCAGGGTTAGGTTTGAGGTGGTGTTTGTTTTGACCTTGAGGTTGTAGTCAGAGTAGGGTTAAGTTTGGAGTCAGCATTGAGATTGAGGTTGAGTTCAGGTTTGGGACCAGAGGGTAGGTGTGACAATGTATCTGGGTTAGAGCCAGGCTTTGGTCTGCCCCAGGGGTGAGGACTAGGGTTAGCACATGGCCTCTAGCCACTCCCTTCTCTTCCCAGAACTTTATCAAAGCCAAGCTGTACCCACCAAGCACACAGGTAGAGGTGCAGAACGATGGAGCAGAGTCAGCTGTATTTCAGCAGCTCTTCCAGAAGTGGACAGTGCCCAACCGGACCTTAGGCTTGGGCAAAACCCACACCATTGGCTCCGTGGGTGAGGACTGGGCTGGGGCAGTGGGAGAGTGGGATCCAGAAGCCAGGCCAGGAGAGCAAGTCAGCCTGCCTCCCACCCTCCTTCCCTGAAGTGTCTCTTCCATGCACACTTTTACCTGGCTCTGAGCTTCTCCGGCAGGGGGGTGGGAGGGGGAAGGCACGAGGGCACATGGACAAACCAGAGTTGTCACAAAAAAGGACCTGAGAATGACCTGCCTTTCATTTGGGATGAGGTCAGGCCTCCCTGGGAACTGAGCAGTTTTAGTCTTTCACCAATTTGCTGAGGGCAAGCTCAGTGCCAGGCACCTGGGGGAGGGTAAAAGGGTAATGTGTGCCCTCATCATTGTACAGCTGGCAGTTGAGCTGGCAGGCTGAATGCTCAGGGTCGGGATGGGCTGGGTCAACAAAGCTAAAGCTTTTCTTCCCCTCCTGGCTTCCCCAAGGGGCAGGGAGATACAGTTCTATGCTACAGCTTTGCCGCTCTCTGCTGAATTCTCTCTAACCTTGGTTTCCTCATCCATAAATTGGGTCTAAGAATTGTAGCCACCACTCTGGGTTGTTGTGGGAACCTCAGCTGGTGACAGTTGGTGTCATGATTCCTCCCATTCCAGCCAAGGTGGAGCAGGTGAAGTTTGATGCCATGTCCATGCATGTCCAGCCTCAGGTGGCTGCCCAGCAGAAGATGGTAGATGATGGGAGTGGGGAGGTCCAGGTATGTGGGGGAGAGACCTGTGTTGGGTGGCACAGGGCTGGTGGCGCCTGTCCTGGATCTCATGCTGGCCTGATACTGAACCCAGGTGTGGCGCATTGAAGACCTGGAGCTGGTGCCTGTGGATTCCAAGTGGCTTGGCCACTTCTTCGGGGGTGACTGCTACCTGCTGCTCTATACCTACCTCATCGGCGAGAAGAAGCACTACCTGCTCTACATCTGGCAGGTCAGGCCCACCCCGTCTCACCCAGAGCAGAGCCAACTCAGCCTCCTCTTCCACCACAGTGGCTGTCATCCTTGGGTTGAATACCTCTGGGGATGGGGAGCTCACCCTCTCAAGAGGCAGCCCATCTTATCTCGGGACTGCTTTGACTGTGAGAACCTCCTGAGTACCACCACTCACAATCCTTTTCCTATTGATTCCCTGAGTCTCCTTTCTAATTTTCACCACCTTCTATACATTCTCTCTGCTTATGGGTTTCTGTGTCTAGATGTGAGGGAGCAGGGAGATGTTTGAGTGCTAGGGGAAGTGGCATGGTGTCCATGATGCTTTCCTGAGGAAGGAGCAGAAAGGAGAGAAGGTTTGGGGTCAAGGCTAGGGTTGCAAGTGGCTGAGTCAGGCTGGGAATTTGGCTGTATCCCGAGTCAGGTTTGGTGGGGAAGACAGTTCAATTTGGGGCCAGTTCAGAATTGTGACTCAAGTTGTTGCTGAGGCTAGGAATGGAGTCAGAATTGGGGGCTGACCCATCCTGTTCCATTATCCCTGTGTATCCCCAGGGCAGCCAGGCCAGCCAGGATGAAATCACCGCCTCAGCCTATCAAGCTGTCATTCTGGACCAGAAGTATAATGATGAACCGGTCCAGATCCGGGTCCCAATGGGCAAGGAGCCATCCCACCTCATGTCCATCTTCAAGGGACAGATGGTGGTCTACCAGGTGTGGCTATTGGACCAAGGCTTCTGGCAGGGTGGGTGTCCAGGAAATAGGGAAGGTGACATATGGTGGGAGAAGGGCTGGGGTGAAGCCCATTCTCCATAGCAGGGCACCATCAAAGGCTCCATCACCTATGTGGAATTAGTCATAGAAACCACCATTTGGTTACTTTAGAAATACCCCTGAGCTCAGGATTCAAGACCAGTCTGAGCAAGAATGAGAGCCTATTTCTATGGTGCATCTTAGAATGGGTACAGGCGATTGCACTAATGTACACAGCTATGATTTAACAATCAAAAAAAAAAAAAAAATAGAAAAACTAGTCAGAGGCCAGAGGCGGTGGCTCACGCCTGTAATCCTAGCACTCTGGAAGAATGAGGCAGGTGGATTGCTTGAGCTCACAAATTTGAGACCAGACTGAGCAAAAGCAAGACCCTGTCTCTACTAAAAATAGAAAACTGAGGAAAGAGGATCACTTGAGCCCAAGAGTTGGAGGTTGCTGTGAGCTATGATGACACAGCACTCTACCCATGCAGACAGCTTGAGACTCTGTCAAAAAACAACAACAACAACAAAAAAACACCATGGAATGAGCCCTCACTATGTGCAAGTACCGTGTGCCCACCACTCCCCAATTCTTTGAATCGCATACCTGCAAAAGGAAGTTATTTGGGTTAGATTTGCCTAAATGAAGCCCATGGGAAAATTGCACTAGTGCCTTTGAACATAATAAAATAGATATCTCATGCAGTCATATAAGCAATAATCTATTTATTGAGCGCCTAGTAAGTACACAGTCCTTTGCCATTTGCCAAGGGAGGAGAAGATGACACATCATTGTGCCTGAGCAGCGAACTAATAATAGTCTGAGGCACCTTGTGGTTAAATGCTAGAAATGAAAACTGAGTTGACAGAGGAGCATGAATACAATCACCTGGGATTATCTGGAGAGTTCACAGTGATGGTGCATCAGAGGAACTGGAGGGACAGGAAGACTGCCCAACCTTTCCTCTGGTTCCCCTCATCATCTTCTGGACTAAGTTACTCCTTCCTGCCTTCTCTCCCTGCTTCCTCCCCACACCTGTAGGGAGGCAGCTCCCGAGCTAACAACTTGGAGCCTGTGCCCTCCACAAGGCTGTTCCAGGTCCGGGGGACCAGTGCCAACAACACCAAGGCCTTTGAGGTCCTAGCCCGGGCCACTTCTCTCAACTCCAATGATGTCTTCATCCTCAAGACCCCGTCCTGCTGCTACCTGTGGTGTGGGAAGGTGTGTGCAGGGCCTAGAGGCCCCTCATCCCTCATCCTGGAACCACCAAGTCTCAGAGCTGGCCAAGGAAGTCCTGCCTGCTCTGTTCCCAGCTGCCTCTGCAGCCCAGTCTCTCCCTCCTCTGCAGCTCCAGGTCTATCTCTCGGCCCCATCTCTGACCATCCTCAGATTCTCTGCCTCTCTGTCTGAATCAGACTTTCTTCTTCTGTGTTTCTGACCACCCTTGTCTGCCCCATGTTTGGTCTTTATGTCTTGGGCTTTCTCTCACTTCCTTGTGCCTGTCACTGCCTCTCCCCTTATTTCACTGACAGCATTTTGGAGTCCTTTTCTTGCCCTCTGAGAGGAGTGCAGACCCCTTGTATCCTTTGTTATTCTTAGGAGTGTTAAGGACAAGAGAGGGTGGAAAAACTGTCTCAGCATTGGCAGCAGACACAGAGTCCTGATCCAGCAGGACCTTGCAACCCCAGAACTCTGGGCAGTGAATCTGGCAGGAGAATGGTGTGTGGGATGGCACAAGAAATGGCCTCCCCAGGCTGGGAGCTGTGGCTCATGCCTGTAATCTCAGTACTTGGGAGGTGAGACAGTTGGATTGCCTGAGCTCACAAGTTCATGACCAGCCTGAGCCAGTGTGAGACCCCATCTCTAGCTGGGTGCTGTGGCAGGTGCCTGTAGTCCCAGCTACTTGGGAGGCTGAGGCAAGAGAATTGCTTGAGCCCAAGAGTTTGAGTTTGCTACAAGCTGTGACGCCACGGCACCTACCAAGGGTGACCAAGTGAGATTCTGTTTTAAAAAAAGAAAAGAAAGAAAGAATTGCCTTTTCTAGAAGGCCCCCCAGCTTGGGCAACACCTCCTTTTCCCAGGGCTGTAGCGGGGACGAGCGGGAGATGGCCAAGATGGTTGCTGACACCATTTCCCGGACGGAGAAGCAAGTGGTGGTGGAAGGGCAGGAGCCAGCCAACTTCTGGATGGCCCTGGGTGGGAAGGCCCCCTATGCCAACAGCAAGAGGTAACTCTTGGGTCCCGTCCTTCTGCCTCCAGCTCACCTGCAGAAGCTGGGGGGCCTCTCAGCATATCTACCTCCATACCTGGGGCCTGCAGCAGGAATGGATTAAGGACTTTGTGGGCCAGGCACTGTGCCAGGTGCTCAGGGATACAAGACAAATAAGGGGCAACCCTTCCCCTTGAAGTTTGCTGGCACAGAGTGTCTGTGTTGCTCACTATGGTATGCATGGGGCCTGGAAGGATGTTCCCTTGGCAAAGGGAGTTCATGGCCACAAGAGGCAACTCAAAGAGAGGGACAGGGCTATAGGTTTGCCCTTCAGGGAGAAAGTGCCAGAGCCTTTAGGTGTTGACAGAGGCTTGAGATATTGAGGGTCACCAGCCAGAAAATCTCTTTCAAATGATTTTTCTAAAATGACCCACTATTCCCCAGTTCAAAAGGGCAGGTGCTGCAGTAGCAGCAGCAGAAGGGATAGAGGAAATATATCAAGAACTTCCAACCAGGGCTATGGAAGAGCTACTGTAATGCATGTCTGGAAAAGCAGTGGGAATTTCTCCTTTGGAGCATTCTTAAAACAAAAGGGAACTCTTTTGTCAATCTGAAGACTGCATTTGCTAGGAGATGGCCTTTTCAGGTCAGAGTCCCTTCCTCAGGTTTCCTTGTGTCCTTAATTTTCCTTTCCCCACACAACCTTCTCTATATCCTTCAGGCTTCAGGAAGAAAACCTGGCCATCACCCCCCGGCTGTTTGAATGTTCCAACCAGACTGGGCGCTTCCTGGCCACAGAGATCCCGGATTTCAGTCAGGATGACTTGGAAGAGGATGATGTGTTCCTGCTAGATGTCTGGGACCAGGTAGGACCGAGAGGCTAGGGAAATTCCTCCTTATGCACTTCAAATCCCAGGTTCAAGAAAGAATGGCTTTAGGGTTAGGTAAGTGTCAGTGTTTTAGTTTTTTTTTTGTTTTTTTTTGACCTTCATGTACTTTCTCCCTGGAAATGGTAGGAACACCTGGAGCCTAAGAAAAAAGAAGTTGGGGAGGAATGTGCTAGTGGGGCAGCTAGGCAGGCAGAAATTTTCTCTCCCAAAGTTCTATTTATTTCATGTGGCAGCAGGAGTATCTTTGAGAACCTTGGGCTCTGGAGAGACTGGAAGTCCTACATCTATCCAAGACTATCCAAGTAGAGGGTATCTATCCAACCTCCTCATTTCCCAGCTGCAAAATCAAGGCCAGTGGGGCCTGTCCTAGATCATTTGGCTAGGTAGTGACAGGATCAGGGCTCCACTATTGGACATTTGGGATGAACTGAGGCAGAGGCCTGTGGGGCAGGGAGCACAGGAAGGACTGGTTGAGCTCCTGGGATTTGCAACAGGTCTTCTTCTGGATCGGGAAGCATGCCAATGAAGCGGAGAAGAAGGCTGCAGCCACGACCGTACAGGAATACCTCAAGACTCACCCTAGTGGCCGTGACCCTGAGACCCCCATCATTGTGGTGAAGCAGGAACATGAGCCCCCCACCTTCACGGGCTGGTTCCTAGCTTGGGACCCCTTCAAGTGGAGTGTGAGTAGTCTCAGCCCAGCACGCCCTTCTCTAGGTGGCTTCTTTGGGGCATACCCCTGAGGGCAGGGCTGACTCCCACAGGTCTTTCTGTCCCTTTGGGATATATGACTTGTTATAATGTGATTATAAGGGCGCTTAGAATAAAAAGGCTGCAGTAAGGCCATTAAGCCCTCTGGTGAGAGGAAAGAAGTCCATCAAAAACCAATGCTAATTACACTACCTCGTCTGTGTGCTATATTTAGCTAAAAACTATTGGATATTATAGGCATTAATATATTTAAAATTAAAACTAAAAATTCACTTCCTCACTAGCCACAATTTAAGTGCTGAACAATCACACATATCCGGTGGCTACTGTATTGGCCAGTGCAGCTCGAGAACATTCTCATCACCGCAGCAGCTTGTATGAGATAGCTCTAGTGAATGGACTCTTAGTGCCAGCTGAAATGACACATGCCAGTTCTAAAGAACTGACAAATGCCTCTTAGGCACTAAGTTATACATAAAATGGGTCATATATGTGGTCATTGCCCGAGAGGCAGTGCATCGGGCTTCTGCAGATGTTTCCTGAACACAGATGGAAGCAGAGGGCAGGTCCTCAAAATGGAGCTCCAGGAAAGGTTTTCTGCTGGAAGGAGAAATGTAGATTGAGGCCTGTCCTTATGGTTTAAGGCCCTCTAAATTGGCACAATAGATGAGTTCAGGGAAATAGAGAGCTTAGAATCATTTCCTCAAATATGTGATTTTGGGTTTTTTAAAAAATTATTTTAAGGCTGGGCATGGTGGCTCACACCTGTAATCCTAGCACTCTGGAAGGCCAAGGTGGGTGGATTGCCTGAGCTCAGGAGTTCGAGACCAGCCTGAGCAAGAGACCCGCCTCTGTAAAAAATAGGTGGGTGTTGTGAAGATGCCTATGGTTTCAGCTACTCAGGAGGCTGAGGCAGGAGGATCACTTTAGTCCAACAGTTTGAGGTTGTTTTGAGCTATGATGCCAGGGACCTGGGGCGACAAAGCGAGACTTTGTCTCAAAAAAAAAAAAAAAAAAAAAAAAAAAATGGCTCAGTGCCTATAGTGCAGTGGCGAGGGCGCCAGCTACATACACCAGAGCTGGCAGGTTTGAACCCAGCCCAGGCCTGCAAAACAACAACTGCACCCAATAAATAACCAGGTGTTGTGGCAGGCACCTGTAGTCCCAGCTACTGGGAGGCTGAGGCAAGAGAATCGCTTAAGCCCAAGAGTTTGAGGTTGCTGTGAGCTGTGACAGCACAGCACTCTACTAAGGGCAACATAGTTGAGACTCTGTCTCAAAAACAGAACAAACAAACAAAAACAAAAACCTCTTTGGTTGATGGACTGATGGATTCAAACAAATGTCAGGGAAGCAAATCTAGATGCCAGGTCTTCTCAAGTCAACTTCAGTGTCCTACGTCAATAACTCTGGTAGTCCTTTCCTCACTTTATGTGGGTGCTGGCTTCTCTCTCAACCTGATTCATTCATTCAGCATAATGCCTGATGTGCCATGCTTAGTGACAGGCCCTGGGGATATGGAGATGGGGCTTCTGAGGGGGCCATGGTCCCTTCACTCCTCTGCAGCAGGGCTCCTGTTCATACTCTGCGAGGAGCCCACCTGCTATCCAGAGTCTATACCGTGTAGGCAAGGTTCTCAATGCTGCCTGTGGCTGCTTACACTGGCCTCTGATGACAGGAAAAGATAGTACTCTCCATCTCCTTGTCAGGCTGAGCAGGGACAAATAAACATCCTGCCCTACCCCTTCTCATCTGGTCCCTATCCTCACCATCCAACTTCCTTTTTCAGGGAACCCCCTCCAAGCTTCAGCCTGAATTTCCTCTTTCCTTTCCCACCACCATGCTCCAGACCAGCTTTCTTTCCACTCCTGAGGGAAAATGGCTTTTTGACCATTCTGCTGAGTGCCAGGCTTAATCCATTATTTACTTTACATGCAGAATGCCAAATCCTATGAGGACCTGAAGGCAGAGCTTGACAACTCTCGGGATTGGAACCAGATCACCACTGTGAGTGGGCCAGGGTGGCTGGGCCCTGTAGTGGCCAGCTGACAGATCTTTGGAAGCTAAGAATGCTCCAGAGAAGCTGCCAGTGTCCTGTGGTTTCCTTCTCATTTTTCCCTACTTCTCTGGAAGTTCTTATTGCTGTTTAACTCCAATAGCTCTAGCAGTTTTGTTTTCTCTATTTACTAGTGAAATGGTTCCTATATTTTATCATGCATAGAAGTCTGGGTGATGGGGAAACTGTATTGAAATGTAGATTCCAAGGCCCCACCCATTCCCAAAGATTCTGGCTTGTGGATTTTGGATTAGCACCCAGGAATCTGCATGTTTTAAATAAAAGGCCCAGGTAATTTGATATTAGCCCACTTTTGAGAAATAATGATTTCTCTCCATACTGTTGCCCTTGGGATCCCTTCTCCAGGGAGAACAATTCCAACTCCTTTGATCTTTCAGTGAGTTGACAGAAATGTATTTAGCTTACAGACCTGGGAAATGGGAATATGAAATCTCAGCCTTTCCTTTGAGAAGTTCACAAGCTTACAGGGAAAACAAGACAGAGCTAACTCTGCAGAAATGTCTCCAGAACACGACAGCAGTTTGACCAACACCTTGGGGTAATCAACAGATGGCTTAGAGCCTAGTGGCACTTAATGAACCCTTCTTGGTGGACTGATTGTCAAGTAAATTTATAGATGACAGTTTCACAAAAGATAAGAAATAAAAGGTTATAAATACCCAGAACTCTGGGGGAAGCCAGAGAGAAGTTATTAAGTCATTGACAAAATAGTCATTTTGTACCAACTGACTTTGGTCCCATACAGACTACTAAGCTATTGTCTCTTGGGTCCTGCCCTGTGTGTTATGTACATATGAGTGTGTATGTATGGTGGGAGGGGTAGGTCATGGGAGGCTCTTTGAAGGGGTTGCCCTAGAATCGATGTTGACTTCAGAGACAAAGGCAGCCTGGGACGTAGCCACACATACCAACTAATGTAGGTAGTTTCCTTTTCTTCCCTAGGAGGTCATGAGCTCCAAAGTAGATGTGTTCAATGCCAACAGCAACTTCAATTCTGGGCCTCTGCCCATCTTCCCCCTGGAGCAGCTGGTGAACAAGCCTGTGGAGGAGCTCCCTGAGGGTGTGGACCCCAGCAGGAAGGAGGTGGGTCAGACTCTTGAAGGAAGACAAGGAAGATAACGGCTTTTCCATTTGTTCATCAATCCTAGTTGACCCTCAGATTAGGCCCTGCAGGTGATTAGGTACTAGGGATGCTGCCCAAGACAGTGTGGATCCCACCTTCAGGCTGGGAGAGAGATCAGAGAAGCCCAATTACACTATCATTTAATTTCAGGGCTAAATGCCAGAAAGGTGAAGCAGCACAGGGGCCAAGAATAATATTACAAACAGAAGCCTGATTTAGTCAGATTTCCTTCTGAAAAGTGAATAGGAATTATTGAGACAAAAGTGAGTTATTTCTGGAGAAGGGAAAGCAAAGGTGAAGCCCAGAGGCAGGGAACAAGCACAGTGGGGTGAAGCTGCATGGTGGCCAGGGTGGCTGAGTGGGGAGTGCCTTCTATCCCACGTTGAAAGTCACATCATCTATCATGAAAGCGAAGCCACTGTAGTTGAAGGAGAGTGACAGATTTACATTTTTAAAAGATCACCATAGCTGCTCAATGAATAAACTAGAAGGTGGCAAGAGCAGCCATAGGGAGACCAGTTAGTAAAGTATTGCTGCAGTCAGGCTGAGAGATGGGTGGGAACCTAGAATAGGTTATGGTGGAGGGGGTAGAGGTAGAGAAGAGATGGCTTAGAGAAATATTTAGGAGGTAACATCAACAACACTTGGTAATTACTGGATAGAGTGTAAGATAAAAAAAGTGTCCTTCTTCCAGATAGAAAATCCTGGATCAGACTGAAGTTAGGGTGGGGAAGGGTGAGGCAATGATGAGTTTAGTGGTAGCCACATACCATACTTTGAGGCACCTAGAAGATATCCGGGTTGAGATACATGTTTGGTGGGCAGGCAATTCAGAGGAAGATAGGGGAAGAGATACAACAAATCTAACACTCATCAGCACATGGTCTATTTGGCAACTGCAGTGTAAGGCCTGCATGGATCACTTGTGAGGAGCTTATTAAAAACACCTTTGTTGGTCAGATGTGGTGGCTCATGCCTGTAATCCTAGCATTCTGGGAGGCTGAGGTGGGAGGACAACTTAACCTCAGACATTCAAGACCACCCTCAGCAAGAGTGAGACCTCATCTCTACTAAAAATAGGAAAACTAAGCTGGGCATTGTGGTGGGCATCTGTAGTCCCAGCTACTTGGGAGGCTGAGGCAGGAGGAGTACCGGAACTCAGGAATTTGAGGTTTTTGTGAACTAGGCTGATGCCAGGGCACTCCAGCTTGGGCAGCAGAGTGAGAAAACCCAAAAACCCACACATCTAATATTCATTACCATTTTGTGAAGATCAAAATAGACTTCAAATCTAGCTTAGGGATGTTGAGAGGAGAAAAAATTTACTCTGTGTATAGTTATAAAGCAGTTTTACAAATGGATTAAGAATCCTGCAGAATTTCCAAAACACCGAAGTCTGTTAAGGGTTTGGGGTTGATATACGTAGAAGTGTATCGTTCTCAGAACATTTCTGTCCTGCCTTTTACCTTGGAGGGCACGTTCATGTATTCTCTTGGCTTCTCTCATATGTGGGGTAGCTGGAAGGCTAGGGGACACCCGTGTTTTCACTGTAACGTTGGGATGACCCCAGTGAGTGACAAGCTTAGCGCAGTCTTTAGTACACGGAAGGTACTCTGCAAATGAAAGCTGTTACTATCAGTGCCTGTTCTATATATGAGAAAGGAAGTGACTTACCTACCGTCACCTAACTAGCTAGTTGCAAAGCCAGATCTCCTGAGTTCCACTATTACCATCATGTCATGTGGTATAAAGGAAGTATTTCCAAAGCAAAGGGCAGCCAATGCTATTGAACCAGAGGACTGACTGCTAATTTTGAATGGAACAGACTCAGTGTCAAGACAGCCCCACCATGGTAGCAAAGGCTTTGATTTTGTTTAAAAAATCAGTTGTCTGTTGTTCATATTTTAACCATGAAAGTATTATACATTCTTTTGGAAGAGGTGAGAGTTTAATGCCAAGTGGGAAAAGGAGAAGTTTTCAGGCCTCTCTGGCTGTTCCAACGGTGGAAGGTGAGCTAGTGACAACAGTGGAGGGGTAGGTCTGGCTGCAGGCAGTTGTAAGAGGGTAATCTAAGCATTTGAGCACTGGTGAGTAAACCACATGGAGGCGGATGTGGCCATGGGCAAGGCTGGTAATCAGCTGGCAGGACCAAACGGTTCAAGAACAGGACCAATGGAAAGATGCAAGTCCACTGGGATGGGCAGTCCTTGCTATCTATCTTGAGGGGTCAGAGTCCAGCAATCTTGACAAAGTTGAACCACAAACCTGGCTGGACCTTAGAGGGCGCTACAGAGTCACTTGCAGAGACAGGACACAACAGCCACAGTTGTGAGGAATCTGTGGGGAGGATGCTACAGACTTGGGGTATGGCAGGATCTCTCCACCCACTGATTGCCCCGACCACTCATGTTTACGCTCTTCCAAAACAAGGCCTTCCACTGTCCTGCCTGGAGGAATGGGGAAGGTTCCCAGCATCCAGCTACCAGGAGGCTTGAGGACAGAATGCCTGAGAATAGCTAGTGACAGTTTGGAGAACTGGTTCATCAGACCCTTCTGTGCTTGAAATCCACCTACAGCTGTTTCCCACGAAGCTGTTTAATTCAGGGCAACTATATGTTTGCAGAGCAGCCTGTGTTAAAGGAAACCCACTGCTCTCACCTCTGCCCTATCCCTACCTCTTGGTGCTTGGGGGAGCAGAAATGAAAGTTAGGAGATGCTGTTTATGGCAACTTTAAATTGGAGCACTTAACTGAATAGGCCTTGAGAGTATATGGCTTGCCTTAAATAGCATCACTATCATCTTAGAGCTGGGAACAAAGGTCTTTTCAGCCAGTTCTTTCATCTTATAGCTGATACCCAAGACCTAGAAAGGTAGTGATTCTCTGTTGTGATTTTTCAAGCCAACAGTAAAAAGGTAAAATTGTGCTACTTGACCATCTAGATCGTTCACAGGAGAGAAACCAGTAATAATAATTTATCCAAATATTTTGTTTTCTACTTAATTAATTAGGTAGGCAAAATTTGATTCTGAATTTGTTCCTTGGCTGTCCTAGCATCTCCCCTTAGAAAACTTCCACTGTTGCTATCCTACCACAATCACTAAGCAAAACCTGCTGCTGCAAAATACTCTGGCTGATACATTCACAGTAGAATATGAAAGACGGATGAGGTTTAACATGTTGTCTTTTAGCCAGGAACAGACCTGTAAGCCAAGAGGGATGAAGCTATCTAAAATGATAAAATTTGGCTCGGTGCCTGTGGCTCAAGCGGCTAAGGCGCCAGCCACATACACCTGAGCTGGCGGGTTCGAATCCAGCCCTGGCCCACCAAACAATGAGGGCTGCAACCAAAAAATAGCTGGGTATTGTGGCAGGTGCCTGTAGTCCCACCTACTTAGGAGGCTGAGGCAAAAGAATCGCTTAAGCCCAGGAGTTGGAGGTTGCTGTGAGCTGTGATGCCACAGCACTCTACCCAGGGTGACAGCTTGAGGCTCTGTCTCAAAAAAATAAATAAAAAGATAAAATTCTAGTCAACTGCAGATGACTAGTATACCTAGCAGGTTTGGGAGGGAATGACAAGACTTTACATACAGTATGCCTGAAACCACTAAAAGAAGGCACAGTGTGGTACAGTAGAGCATGTACTGGAATCAGATGACCTTGACTTTTGAGATATCTTTAGCTTCATTACCTTAAAATGGGAATATTCAAATCTGCCTCAGTGTAAGTGCCACAGCAGTATATGTTAAGCTAGATTGCTGTTTTGTTCTGTCCATTAGGGCCAGAGTGGGAACAGAATCCCTTGCCACCAGTCTACTAACTTATCCAAAGTAAATAGGGCCCAGGAGGGAGATCCCTCCCAAAGGTGTTGGGGCTTTTGCTAGAATAGCCATATGTCCTATAATAGCAGTGATTTCAGCAGATACCTATCTACAACTCATTGTCTTACTTTGTAGATCGGGCTTAGACTCACTGTTTAAGTAACAGTAGATGAACAATATATTAAATGTTTTCTTTTTTTAAGACAGTCTTACTTTGTCACCCTGGGTAGAGTGCCATGTGGCATCACAGCTCACAGCAACCTCAAACTCTTGGGCTGAAGTGATTCTCTTGCTTCAGCCTCCTGAGTAGCTGAGACTATAGGCGCCCGGCCACAACGCCTCACTCTTTTCAGAGAAGGGGGTCTCACTCTTGCTCAGGCTAATCTCAAACTCCTGAGCTCAAGTAATCCACCTGCCTTGGCTTCCCACAGTGCTAGAATTACAGGTGTGAGCCAAATATCTTTTCAATACTGGCCAAAATATCTCATCAATACCCTTTCATATGTAATATTTTTGTTGTCAGAAAAGTAAAGACAAATCAGCCTTTAATGTTTTTTGGGTTGGCGCCTGTAGCTCAGTGGTTTAGGGTGCTGGCCATATGAACTGGGGCTGGTGGGTTCGAATCTGGCTAGGGCATGCTAAACAATGACAACAACAACAAAATAGCCAGATGTGTGGCAGGCACCTGTAGTCCGAGCTACTTGGGAGGCTGATGCAAGAGAATCACTTAAGCCCAAGAGTTTGAGGTTGCTGTGAGCTGTGATACCATAGCACTCTATCCACAGCAACACAGTGAGACTCTGTCTAAAAAAAAAACAAACAAAAGAAAAGAAAAATGTTTTCCATTTTATAAAGAGGAAAACTAAGTCCTGGAAAGAGAAGAAACACCTTGACCAAGCTAAGTCTAAGGTTCTAATTCTTATGTTAGAGCTAATGTGAATTTGACCCTGCTGGAAAGAAAAACTCAATTTACCACATTAACCATCCTGCTAAAAATTCAGGAATCAAATCTCTGAAATCCTTTAAATGCCACACCCACTCTTCCCTATCTGCTTTTTGAATATTCCGACATTGCTAGTTTTTGCTTACTTGATTTATGACATGACACACCCATGTGGCTTATTAGTGCAAATCCCAGAGAACATGACCTTTGCCCTCTGATCCCTTCCTTCTCTTCTAGGAGCATCTGTCCATTGAAGATTTCACTAAGGCCTTTGGAATGACTCCAGCTGCCTTTTCTGCCCTGCCTCGATGGAAACAACAAAACCTCAAGAAAGAAAAAGGACTATTTTGAGAAGGAAGAGCAGCTATGGTTATAAAACAGTACCCTCCCCTACCTGGCTTGTGGCATTTTGTTTTATAACTGGTAGTAGACCTATACCAATTTAAGTGAAATTTTACAATTGTACCTATGAATAGCAATCTTTGGCAATGCCATTTTACATAACCTACCTATTCCTTCAGAAAGATACTTCCACAAGGAGTCTGTGGTCTCAATTAGGTGACTGGATTGTTTCTATCTTGAGGTACTGCATCATTTTAAACCATTCTGTTCAACAGCTTCCTCTCCTTAGAAGAGTAGTCAGGCTTGGTGCCTGTGGCTCAAGCAGCTAGGGTGCCTGCCACATACACCAAACCTGGCAGGTTCGAATCCAGCCCGGGCCTGCCAAACAATGACAACAACAACAAAAATAGCCTGGCGTTGTGGCGGGTGCCTGTAGTCCCAGCTACTTGGTTGGCTGAGGCAAGAGAATCGCTTAAGCCCAAGAGTCTGAGGTTGTGACACCATAGCACTCTACTGAGGGTGACACAATGAGACTCTAGTCTCAAAAAAAAAAAAAAAAAAAAAACGGCAAACACTCTTTGGAACGTAACAGTTATGAGGCACCACTCTAGGTTTTTCTGTATCATGACTCATTCTTATCTATGGCAAGTGGGCTTAACCATTTTGCAGGTTTACATCTTTCCCAGTAATGGCTTTTCCTTTCCACATACTTTTCTCACCTCCTTATTCAGGTGGAAAGTTAAAGGGTTGAAGGAGAATTAAATGGCCTAGGAGATTGCCCTCTTAGGTTTCACAATACTCATTAAATAGTACCCATGAGAGCAGCACGTCCACTGTGCGTAGGCTCAAGGCTAAGGCAAATGCTATTTCACGATACCCCCACCCCCCATTACTAAGGCAAAGGAAGAGCTTAGTGAAGGCCAATGCTAGGTTTACAAATTACTCCGAAGCCACTGCAAAGCTTCATAGGCTCTCAGATGAAAATAACAGGAACTAGTGGTGATGACCATAGCCAACACTGGTTCACCATTCTATTTCTTTGAAGATGTAACAGTTCTGCAAGGAAGTCCAAGTTCAAAACCAAAAGAAGGTGATTTGCACAACTTCAAACAACTGCTTACTAAAAGTGTCTGCAAGAATGTGTCCTCAGAAATAACAGTCAAACCAAAAGAAGGTTAATAATGGCTTTAATTTCACACACAAAAAAACTCTATGCATAATTTAAAAAGGAAACAAAACAAAAATAAAATACAGAGGAATAGTTCTGCTAAAACACAGATAATAGTGCTGCGCCATATAAAACAACATAAGGAATCAGAATCAAAATTCACTCTGAACCCAAAATCACCTCACAAATAATGTGGCCGCAGCTGCCAGCAAACCTGGTAGTAGCTCAGTTGGGCAAAGTGTAGAAAACCTCAGTTTTGTTTTCCTCTCCCTAAGCATAAAGAAACAACACTGACAACAGGCCAGAGAAGTTAGGGAGAGACAGAAAACCTGGGAGGGAGGGAAACCTGGGAACGATAGGTGTGCACACCCACATGTGGTCTCACTCTTTACACAGATCCGCTCTGTTTTTAAAGCAAACCAGTTCAGCTGATTGCTTTTCTTTGTTCTGGCATTTGGATCCTGATCTAGACCCTCATCCATTCTATTCCTATGCCAGTGGACATACCCGTAAGACAATCTCTGTACTTTAAGTCCAATGTTACTAAACATCAAATGCTTATATTCACACTGGCATACTTTTTAATAAAAACTTCAAAACCTCAGATACATAACAGGCATGGAAAGGAAACAATTTGTTAATTGTATATAAATAAGATACAACGAAAAGAGGCCATAAGGTAGTCAATGACTAATGAAACACAGCAAAGTAATTCTGCCACAAAACTCTTAAGGCCTAACAAACTAGTTTTCCAATAAAACATTTTTTCAGATGTTAGTAAGACATATCAATAGAGACAAAATTAGAATTTTGAAGTAATGCAGTAGAAAGATGTTAGAGGCAGAAATCTAGTTTTTGTACACTTTTGTAAGAGCATTACTCAGCAATGAGCAAAATGGGGAGGAAAAGGACATATCCATTTTATCAGAACACTTATGTGACTTCCATCTGGTGCTGGGTTGATAATGTTCCTAAAAAAAAAAAAAAAAAAAAAAAAAAATCCAAGAGCCACATGTACTCGTAAATCTAGCTGTTTCCCTAATTTAAAACGAAAGACCACCTCTGGGAGTTGATTAAATCAAACAGAGCCACAAAAATAAAAAGCTGGATAACTAAGTATCTACTGCAGTTATTTCAGAGGACAGAGAAGAAGGATAATATTTTAATATAACATCTTTTCAGATCATAGGTGAGTTTACAAACTACCTGTTTTTGTCTTTAATTTAGGTTTTTCCAGATATTTTCATTATATAACTATTTCTGTAGCTGTACATGTAGTTATGCAACCATAATTGCAGTATGCAAGAGTTAAGAAAATTCATGGATTACTTTACTTAGGTTTTACATTTTAAAGCCTCTTTCACAAGAACTTTACATTTGTTCAAAGAGAGAAAAAATGTGTAGTCTAATACTTGCCTTTCAAAGTAAACTAACTGATCTGTAAGAATTACTGCATACTTAAAATGTAAACACATTTACGTTTGTTGTACTTGTTACCAAGCCATTTTAGTTAGGGCTAGAATTAACAGACCATAGCAAGTAAACAAGTAGCTTTTAGAATCAAAATATAAGTAGAAGACTAATTCATGAATGAGTTGCTGCTTCTTCTATCCTGCTGAGACAAAACTTATGAGTGTGCACACACATATAAATATATTCCCGCAAAATATAGTCTACCTTCTCACAGGCAGAAATTATAGTCATGGCTACTAAGGGGATAATAGCATCTAGTCATATGCACCCTTCCAACTCTGTATACTTTCAGGGGAAAAAATAAATGAGTTTGAAATTTAGTTTTGCTTTTCCCTTTCAAAAAATTCCAAATGAGATCAAAAGGTTGTCATCTATAACTAGTGACTATCAAGTTCCAATTCAATGTTATCCAAAGTAATGTAACCATACTTTTGGTATTTCAATAAGAAGGTTAGTACTATGCAACCTGCCTCGAACTGAAGCACTCTGTCTCCCAATCTAACTTGTCCCTTCCTGGCCCCAACAGGCTAACTGGTCCACCCCCTAGTTCTGAACAAACTGATCACACTGTGCAAAAAAAAATATATTATCTATTTATAATTTTTAAATATACATAACCAGCTCAAAAAACCTCCAACAAACCCCATCAACACTGTCCAGCTGAAATCTCCATTTGTAGTTAAAAGAGTAAAAGGAAAGGAGCAAAGGAAAAGGCTGACAAGGCCACAACAAAGGATAGGTATCAAGTGAAATTCAAGTCCCAAACTTGTAAGTATGTGAGCAATGAGATAATTCATGTACTCTAGTACCTATCTTCAACTAACAAGTCCTGCTCAAGACATGAAAATCAAACCAGGTCTCTAAGCCAAGTGTACTTCTAAATCATACATGTGTTCAAGCTATGAAAACAAATGAGGCTGCTTCTAGGCTTAACAGCAGTATTTCAATTCTTCTCTATGTCTTAATGCAGCCCTCACTTTAAACTGCTCCTGATAATTTTTATCAGTGCTTCCAGAAGCTCTCAAATGCACAGACAGGTTAAGATAAATGATAACTAGCCAAAAAATTTTGATTATCACATCACTCATTTATGAGAAAACCAGTTATTTTCAAGCAAAACCAAACCAAACCAAACGAGGCTCTTGGTAGAAATGAAACAAAACTTTTAAAAGCTGGTTTTGAAAACAAATGTTTTCCTCTGCACTCAACTACTCTTGCATATCCTACCGTTGTACCACTTCGAACATTTACTATAATACAGCGTACACACAGATGATAGGAAGCAACACATTTGTCAGTAGTTAAGCAAAAGTGCTGAGGCCACTTACAATTCAAAGATTCAAAATTTTAGAAGAGTTATCTATGTTAGAACGCATCCAAGTTTCAAGGAGTAGAGCTGGAGCTCTCTTAAGGCAATCTTAGAGAAGATATTGTATCTTCTGTGATGATGGGTTTTAAAACATTTTTTCATCCTGAATACCTGATGTGGTTTTTGTCTGAAAAGCAATCCCCCTTGTTTACAATAAAAGTGAAGAAAATACGTGAAAGAAAACTAATGAAAGTTTCATTTTGCTATACTAAACTCTGTGCAATCCTACTGATATCTGGGCTCACAAAATTATTTTGTGGATAGAATTCCACCTTCAAACTCATTCTTTATATGGTTTCATAAGGTGCTTAACCAAGTTGGTAATGTCAGCTGACTAATGTAGCACTTAACGTTGCATCCTCACTTAGCCTTGACTCAGAGAACCCAAAAAGATAAATATATTATGCACCTTTGTTATCTGTTATTCTTGAGATAACCTAAACCAATCACATTTTAATTCCCACCTATTTTAAGGGCAAAGATGAACAGCAAATGATTAAATACTCAACCTTTATCCTATAGCTCAAGTACTTAATTTCACACTAGTGGTAGGGCTTTGAGCTTTAGTGGTCCAGAAATTTAGCTTTAACACAAGAATGCCTCTCTTGTCCTATGTTAGACAGAGATGCTAGCATTTTTCAGTCCTGCTGGGGAGTCCCAGTTGAAGAAATATTATTTTTCTACCTTTTAAAGTTTTGGTTACAATCTGTTAGAATAATGCTGCAGAATGATACAGAAGAAAATAAAAGATTCTATCTTCATCATCATAACATAATGATACATGATAAACATTCTGTGTGAAGAAATTTCTTTAGAGAAAACATAAAGTGTACAATGAATATCAAATGTGGGACCATACACATTCCAAAGCACCAACAATCCATTTCTTGGAACTGCATGTAAACGGCAAAGATATTATGAATTCATGAAATTAAAAAAAAAAAAAAGGCTCAAGTCAGGTGACAGCAATGCCCCTCTCATGCAAGGAGAACAAACTGTCATTAGTGTAACATGGAGAGCTGGCTTTCCAGTGAACTTTACTAGTAAGAAACCACACATGAAAGGTTACACTTGAGTGAAACTCAAGAAACTCCAGAAACATAAAAGCTAAAAGCCAACGGATAGGTTTATCTTCACACTTTTCCCAGGTGAATGGATTCTTTGACACCTTCATTTCTTCTCCAAACTGCTGTGCTATTAATTATGAGCATAGTCTATGGTTCATCTTAACTCTTTAAGGCTCCATTCATCCCGTGCATGTGTATGTACATATATATTTATATATTTACAACATGTATTCCTAAGACAAAAGAAGTGCCACTCTTGTAGGAGAGAAAAGAGGATAATCAGCTACAGATGTGAGACCAAGGTTTCCATAAAATAGTATGGAGCATTCTGCATAACTCCAATTTTCGTCTTTTGGTTTGGCCCTGAGCTGTTTGTTGCTCCCGCATCATGTAGAATTCCAAATTCTCCTTGGGCAGAGGAAACGTGAGGTGGGCGGCAGTAAGAGAGAGTTCGCAGTGCACACTGCCATCCCAGGAGTTTCTTCCTCATGAGGCCTGCCGGGTAGTCTTCCCTACTTCCATGTTAAATGCCTGAGAATTCTTTTCAGTTTCCAGAAGCTCATCAAAGATCTCTCTTAAAATTAAACAAACACCCCCCCCCCAAGAAATTTAGTGAGCAGAACCAAAAGGTAAACAGAAGAAAAAACTACAGAAAATAGATCCTCATGAAGCCTGCACAATCCCATTTGGTACCTACACTTTATTAAATAAGCAGCTCACTTATCCAGCCACTATCTTAACCCCACTGGGTGCTACTTTTTGAGAATTGGGGGTGGGGGTGGGAGAGCGGAAACTAGCAGTAGTTTGCTTTAATGAAAATGCTATGTAGTTCCCATCCATATAAATAAGATCTTCTAGTTGATAAAACTGGCAGACAAAAAGGCTTGAGGAAGGGGCGGTGCCTGTGGCTCAAAGGAGTAGGGCACCGACCCCATATGCCGGAGGTTGGCGGGTTCAAGCCCAGCCCCAGCCAAAAAATGGCAAAAAAAAAAAAAAAAAAAAAGGCTTGTGGAAGGAAAGCTTCTACGAGTATCATAAAATAAACTGTCTTAAGTTCCGTACCTAGATACATACTGTGTGATGAGTAATGCTGAATTAAGAGACAAAATATTCTAGATTTATAAGGAATAGGTTGTCTTCAAAGGAAAGAGAAGAGTTCAAGTGACTTTTAACCCATTATTTTGAATCTGGTAGTTTCTTACTTGTGCATATAAAAGAAGATGTAACCACTCCGATCCCGATCACTTTGCACAGCAGCCTCTTGGATTTTAGATACCTCCAGGTCATTGTAAGTAAACCACGCCTGCTTCTTAATATCATACACATCACTAATGTAATGACCTGCAACAAATGAAATTTAAAAACTGAGGTTTTAAAAAACATAACTGAATGTTTCTCAGGAACAAGAAATTTGAGAAAGAAACAGGTACCACACCACATCCATCTTACCCCCAACAATGTTTCTAAAAACATACAGAGAATTAGGGAGGAATATACTATAATTGGGATACCCTTTTTGAAAAATACATTTTGCTCAGGGGATTTAGGTCATTTATGAATAGAGAAATAAAAAGTTACATCTATTTGTACAATTCATATTGAAGGTGATAAAATGCTGAAAGCATGATGTCCATTTACCTGAAGAAGAAGTGCTACCAATGTGACTAACAACACTGATGAGCCGATAGGAATGAGGAAGATTTCCTGTCTGGAAAACAGAAGTGGGCATAATTTTTAACTCTTTAACTGAATAAAAGCAAAACACTGAATTAACTTTTACTATCAAAGTTGACAAGGCTAAGCTTCAATGTGTGGTGTAGTGATATTCAATTAAAAAAAAAAATCTAATGGTTGTAATGTTGATACCCTGTGACCTAAGAATTTCACTCCCAATAAGAGTTTATTTATCCTAAGGAAATAATTCAAAGGAAAAAAAGAGCACATATATTGAATTATAGACTATAGCATTATCTACTGAAAAGTTAAAATAACATATTCAGTAAGAGTTGACTGGTTAGTGGTATATCAATTAAATGCAATATTATTCAATTATATATTAAAGAAAAGGATATGGATCAGCAACATATTGTTTTTCAAACACACATTAAAGCACATTAATAACCATAGCTCTATAAAAATAGTTAACACATACTGGACAACAGAATGAAAAAAATGAAAAAGAGTTGCTATCAGGATTATGAATCAACTTTTATATTTCAAATCTTCTTTTAAAATGTCATTAAACTGGACGGCGCTTGTAGCTCAGTGGATAAGGTGCCGGCCCCATATACCGAGGATGGCAGGTTCAAACCAGGCCCCGGCCAAACTGCAACAAAAAACAGCCGGGCATTGTGGCGGGCGCCTATACTCCCAGCTAATCAGGAGGCTGAGGAAAGAGAATTGCCTAAGCCCAGGAGTTAGAGGTTGCTGTAAGCTGTGACGTCACAGCACTCTACCGAGGGTGACAAAGTGAAACTCTGTCTCAAAAAAAAAGCCATTAAACTATTATTAGTAAAAAAATAAAACTGAAAAGTGATATTCATGAAATGTAGGCAGCACTATAAAATTTTTTAAATTAAAACTTTATTCAAATTAATATGAGGGTACAATTTTTAGGTTACATTGTTCTCACTTCCAGGGAAAACTTCCATTTGAAGAGCTCCTCACCCAGGGGGTGTCATACATCTTCACAATGTGCACATTAGGGTGAGATCCTGCCTCATGCCTTCCCTCCTTCTGCCATACATCCTCCCCCCTCTGGCTTCCCTCTAACCCCAATCTGGACTATATTAGGGTTTATTGTTCTCATGAACACGTAATCGTTTGTATACTGATTTCATACTGGTATGGAGTACACTGAATATTTATTTTTCCATTCTTGTGAAACTTTACTAAGAAGAACATATTTCAATTCTATCCAGGTAAAT
Source organism: Loris lydekkerianus (assembly GCA_963574355.1). Lineage (NCBI taxonomy): Eukaryota > Metazoa > Chordata > Mammalia > Primates > Lorisidae > Loris > Loris lydekkerianus. Next base: position 38,847 of record CAUYPK010147340.1, read on the forward strand.
GTAAAAGATGTAAAGTCTCCATCTTTTTTAATGGCTGAATAGTATTATATGGCATACATATACCACAGTTTGTTGATCCATTCATGGGTTGATGGGCACTTAAGATTGCTTCCACAACTTGGCAATTAAGAATTGAGCCCCATGGGCGGTGCCTGTGACTTAGCGAGTAGGGGACCAGCCCCATATACCAAGGATGGTGGGTTCGAACCTGGCCTTGGACAAACTGCAACAAAAAAATAGCCAGGTGTTGTGGCGGGTGCCTGTAGTCCCAGCTACTTGGGAGGCTGAGGCAAGAGAATCGCCTAAGCCCAGTAGTCAGAGATTGCTGTGAGCTGTGACGCCACAGCACCAGTAGTCAGAGGTTGCTGTGAGCTGTGATGCCACAGCACTCTACTGAGGGCAATAAAGTGAGACTGTCTCTAAAAAAGAAAACAAGGAACATAGCTATATGTAAACCAGAAACTATTAAAATGTTCATAAACTTTGATGCATTATTTACTATTGGGGATTTATCTTTTTTTTAAAAAAAGAATTTCAGATTGATTTGAGTACAAACGACTAGGTTACAATATTGGCATGTGTTTAGGTAGAGTCCCTCTTGTGTCCCACACCCAGGAGGTGTGCCATATACATTTACATTGTGCTTATTACGTGGGAGTACACCCATCTCTCTTCCTTCTCCCTTCTTCCCCCTCCCCCCATTTTGAATTGAATTGAGTTTTTATTTTATGTGGGCATACTGGGGATTTTTGGATTTTTTTAAAAAATCCAAAATATGGAAAACAGTGTAATACATAGTTTCTCAATTTATTATTTATCACAGTAAAAAATAGAAACAACTTAAACAAATGCTCAACATTAAGGATGTTCATTTGAGGGAATGATAGTATAGCTACTAAAAATAAGAAACTGTCAGGTGGGCCTGGTGGCTCACACCTATAATCCTAGCACTCTAGGAGGCTGAGGTAGGTGGTCAGCCTGAGCAAGAGCTAGACCCTGTCTCTAAAAAAATAGCCAGGCATAGGGAGGCGCTTATGGCTCAAAGGAGTAGGGTGCCGGCCCCATATACTGGAGGTGGTGGGTTCAAACCCAGCCCAGGCCAAAAACTGCAAATAAATAAATAAATAGCTAGGATTGTGGCAGGTGCCTATGGTCCCAGCTACTCAGGAGACTGAGGCAACATTATCACTTGAGCCCAAGATTTTAAGGTTGCTGTGAGCACAGCACTCTACTGAGAGTGACAAAGGAAGACACTGTCTCAAAAAAAAAAATTTATTTCTGATATTACAGATAAAAGAGAACAAATAAGATGGCTATAAATAATTAGTCTTTAACCAACAGGATAAGCCAAGTATGGTGGCATATCCTTTGAGCTTGAGATCAAGGTCAGCCCGGGCAACACAGTAAGACCACCAAGTATAAAAACATAACAAAATAAAAATCCACCAAAAGATAAAAACTATTCTTGTAACTTTTGTTTTGAGACAGAAATCTCACTCTGTTGCTCATACTCTAGAGTGTTATGGTGTCAGCCTAGCTCACAGCAACCTGAAGTCCTGGGTTCAAGCAATCCTTTTGCCTGTCTCTCTCTCTTTTTTTTTTTTGAGACACAGTCTAAAGTGTCACCCTGGGTGGAGTGCCACAGCGACATAGCTCACAGCAACCTCAAACTCTTGGGCTTAAGGGATTCTCCTGCCTCAGCCTCCCAAGTAGTGGGAGTACAGGTGCCCACCACAATGCTCAGCTATTTTTTGGTTACAGTTGTCATTTTGGTTGGCAGGCCTGGGCTGAATTGGAACCTGCCAGCTCCAGTGTACATGGCTGGTGCCCTAGCTGCTGAGCTACAGGCCCCAAGCCTTGCCTCAGACTCTTAGGTAGCTGAGACTACAGGTATCCACCAGGATGCCCAGCTAATTTTTTTTCTTCTATTTTTAGTAGAGACAGGGTCTTGCTCTTGCTCAGGCTGATCTCGAACTCCTGAGCTCAAGGGATCCTTGCACCTCGGCCTCCCAGAGTGCTAGGATTATAGGTGTGAGCTGCTCCCAGGACTATCTTATGACTTTTTAAAGCATATGTGGAAGTGGGCAATGACAAAAGAATATGTGAAAAGCTAACAGTAATTCTGCTAAAATAGTGGGATCCTGCATAATTAAAGTTTGGGGGAAAAGGCAATCATTTAAGAAAAAAAGTACAAAAAGAAAAAAGTACAGTGTGCTCTAATTAATGTCTTTAATTCAAAAGTTTTCACCGAGTAACAAACAATTGCTTTTGGTATTTAAGTATAAAGATAATATAGTTACTTAGTGGAACTAACGGTAATTTAATTATACATCTGCCTTTACACACAGTTCTTTTTTATTTTATTTTTTTTTTATTGTTGAGCATTCATTGAGGACACAATAAGCCAGGTTACACTGACCGAATTTGTTAGGTAAAGTCCTTCTTGCAATCATGTTTACACACAGTTCTTATCGAACATGTACATAAGGTGGGGTCAGGATGTGTTTCTGTATTTGTCTTGTTCTATTTTTATTTATTTATTTATTTATTTATTTATTTATTTATTTATTTATTTATTATATTTTTGGTCAAGACAGAGTCTCACTATATCGCCCCTGGTAGAGTGCTAAGGCATCACAGCTCACAGCAACCTCAAACTCTTGGGCCTAAGCGATTCTCTTGCCTCAGCCTCCCATGCAGCTGGGACTAGAGGCACCCACCACAATGCCTGGCTATTTTTTAGTTACAGTTGTTATTGTTGTTTAGCAGGCCCAAGCTGGGCTCAAATCTCCCAGCCTTGGTGTATGTGGCTGGCACCCTACTCACTGAGCTACAGGCGCCAAGCCTATTTTTTTGAGACAGAGTTTTACTACGTTACCCTCGGTACTAGTGCTGTGGCGTCGTTACAGCTCACAGCAACCTCAAACTCCTGGGCTTACGCAATTCTCTTGCCTCAGCCTCCCAAGTAGCAGGGACTACAAGCACCCACCACAATGCCTGGCTACTTTTTTTGTTGTAGTTGTCATTGTTGTTTAGTAGGCCCGGGTCGAGTTCGACCCCACCAACCCTGGTGTTTGTGGCTGATGCCCTAAACCACTGAGCTACGGGTGCCAAGCCTGTTCGAGTTAAGAATTTTTTTCATTTTTTACTTAAGGTGGTTGGAGTGGAGGGGAAAGCAACCCACCTTTTCTTTGAGATGGAGTTCACTGTCACCCAGGCCCAAGCAGCAGTGGCACCATCGCAGCTCACTGCAGCTCAAGCAATCCTCTTTACTCAGCCTACTCTAAGTAGCTAGGAATAACTGAGATATGCTACAACACCTGGCTAATCTAAAAAGAAATATTTTTTAGAGACAAGGTATCACTATATTGCCCAGGCTAGCCTTAACTTCTGGCTGCAAATAATCCTGTCTCAGACTCCTGAGCTGTTGGGATTATAGATATGAGCCACTGTCCCTGACTCTTGTTTTGTTTGGAATTTCTATGTCAGAAATGAAGAGTAAATAAAAAGAAAATGAAGACCATTTGATGGCTGCGGAATGGGCTGCAGTGAACCTGCAATAGACACTGAAAGTGGGGCCTTTAAAATAAAGAACAGGAGGAGTAACTCTGACAATTTGACTGATTCTGCTCGGAGACAAAAAAATTACCTCAGCATTTCTTTTCAGTTCCTCAGCTTCGGCTTCTGTGTATTCCATATCGAAAACATCCTCATTTCCAGAGTCCTCATCAGAACCCAAGGCATCCAGAAAAGAGTTGTTAAACTCTGCAAAACATAAAGACAAAATCTTGTGAAACTTCTTGGAATTGACATAAAAGACATGATTAGGAAGATATAATAGCCTGAGGTACATATTTTATCATCTTAAGAAAACATAAAATAGGGTGGCACCTATGGCTCAGTGGGTAGGGCAAGAGCCTCATATACCGAGGTGGTGGGTTTGAACCTGGCCCCGGCCAAACTGCAACAAAAAAATAGCTGGGCACTGTGGTGGGCACCAGTAGTCCCAGCTACTCAGGAAGCTGTGGCAAGAGAATCATCTAAGCCCGAGAGCTGGAGGTTGCTGTGACCTGTGACCATGGCACTCTACGGAGGGCGATAAAGTAAGACTCTGTCTTTAAAAAAAAAAAAAAAAAAAGAAAGAAAACATAAAATATATTATTATTAGGGTTCCAATGTGCTCAGCCTACTCCAAGGGAGTAATACTGCAGATGTGTATCTATAAAACACATGTTCTTTTTTCTTTTAAGTATATTTACATATGGGGATCTAATCCTTATAAGAAAGGAATAAAACTGAAAAATATAATTTTACAGATAATGCCGTTTCAGTAAGCTCTGTATCATATGAACGATGTGACAGATCTGAAGTACTTGATGCATATTATAGGTTTCACTAGCAAATATAATTTATAAATAAATTATAGTTGTCATTGTTGTCACCCTTGTCCAGCAGGCCCAGGCTGGGGTTGAACCCACTGGCTCCAGTGTATGTGGCTGGTGCATTAATCACTGAGCTACAGGTGCCAAACCTTTACTGATGATTTTAAATAAAGAATGCCAGAAGCATTTGTAAATAAATTATTATCTGCTTTAAAATATACTTAGCTCCACTAAAGTCATATAACTGTCTTGTTTAAAAGAAATGAACACCTATGAGTGGGGAAAAAAAGAGACTAATTATAGCATAAAAATTCTGGAAATTGGAAATACATGAGTGGTTGACTCAGCTGAAAACACTCAAAGCTGTCCTAAGCCAACAATGGAAATGGAAAAGTTAAGAAACAATTCAATTTATATCACTGATGATCAAAAGATACAAAAAATGGGCAGTGCCTGTGGCAGGAAGGAGTCAGGCGCCAGCCCCATATGCCGGAAACTGCAAAAAAAACAAAACAAAAAAAAGACATAAAAAATGGGGCAGCACCTATGGCTCAAAGGAGTAGAGCACCGGCCCCATATACCAGAGGTGGCAGTTTCAAACCCAGCCCTGGCCAAAAACTGCAAAACCCCCCCCCCAAAACCAAACAAACATAAAAAATGACACCTATACCCACTTCCCCCAACTTCCTATCTCTATGAACTTCCAATGTCTAGTCTGCATATTAGTTCTGCCAAATGCCATGACTGTGAACTTTATGTACTGCCCACTGACTTCCCCAGAGCAAGCTCTTAAAAATTCATGAGGAAACTGAAGCCACATAATGTTCTCTTAGGTGTCTTAACAGTGGATAATATATTATTCTTTCATTAAATAGATAAATTTTCTTGTTTTATTTTTTAAAATTAAAAAATACAGCATTAAGGATATAAATATAGATGATAAAATCATTTTAAAAAGCAAGATAAAGATAATATAAATATTAGAATACAGGTGTCCTCTGGGAGGGAGGGGGAAAGGAGATATACAGGTAACTTCTAAGGTTCTGCTTCTTTTACCTGGGAGGTGTTCAAATTTGTTGTCACTAAAAAACGTATTTTGTATGCTCTTCTATGTGTGATACCTCCTTTTCTTTCTTTTCTTTTTTTTTTTTTTTTTGAGACAAAGTCTTGTTCATTGCAGAGAGTGCAGTAGCATGATCATAGCTCATTGCAATCTCAAACTCCTGGGCAGAAGCCATTCTCCTGCCCCAGTCTCCCAGTAGCTGGACTACAGGCACAAACCTCCATGGCCAGCTAATTTTTTCTATTTTTAGTAGTCTTGCTCAGGCTGGTCTTGAGGGCCGTGGCACCATACCTCACAGCAACCTCCAACTCTTGGACTCAAGTGATCCTCTTGCCTCAGTTTTCTATTTTAGTAGAGACGGGGGTCTCACTTTTGCTCAGGCTAGGGTCTAACTCATGAGTTTAAGCCATCTACCAGCCTCAGCCTCTCAGAATGCTAGGATTACAGGCATGAGCCACCGCATCGGCCTGGTCTTGAATTCTTAACCCTCAAGTGTCCCTCCCATCTTGGCTTCCCAGAGTGCTAGGGTTACAGGTGTTAGCCATCGTACCTGGCATATGTTTGATATATTTTACCATTAAAAAAATGTAGTTAAGGCTCGGCACCTGTAGCATAGTGGTTATGGCAAGGGCCACATACACCAAGGTTGGCAAACCCAGACCGGGTCAGCTAAGCAACAATGACAACTGCAATAGAAAAACAGCCAGGTGTTGTGGTGGGTGCCTGTAGTCCCAGCTACATGGGAGGCTGAGGTTAGAGAATTGTGTAAGCCCAAAAGTTTGAGGTTGCTGTGAGCTGTGATGCCACAGCACTCTACCGAGGGTGACACAGTGAGACTTTGTCTCAAAAAAAAAAAAAAAAAAGTAGTTAAAATGATTTCCAAACCTTGAAGACTTAGCTCTGTAGCTCTTTTGAGATCATCGTCTTCTTTCTGTTCCCAAGCTTCCTAAAGGGATAAAAGAAAAACTAAGATATTTAAAGAGGTATTGATTAAACTTATTTAAATAAAGATAAATTCAGCTTCTATGAAAGCATTTGCTAATAATGTTCTCCACAACCTTGTGGATGTTTGGAGTATAACCTTTTAAGGGATGTGAGAAGTTTACTTTCTTTTAACACTGTCCTCTTAAAACACAACCTTCAAAGTTGAAAGAGTTTAAACGCTATTCTTGTTAGCTACATTTGGCTTGCCAACCCAGAATCATTCAATGTGACATTATGATATAATTCCCTTTCTTCTTACTGTATAACGTGCCTGGTACACAGTGAATAGTTAGCAAATCGCTTCTTTCCTTTTCCCTGATTTTTATTTATTTAATTTTATTTTTAAGATAAGAGTCTCACTCTGTTGCCCTGGGTAGAGTGCCATTGCATCACAGCTCACAGAAACTTCAAACTCTTGGGCTCAAGTGTTCCTCTTGCCTCAGACTTCCAAGTACAGGTTGTGTACCACAACACCTGGCTATTTTTTAGAGACAGAGTCTTGCTCTTGCTCAAGCTAGTCTCAAACTCCTGAGCTCAGGCAATCCCCCTGTCCCAACCCCATCCCTGCCTCCCAAAGTGCTAGGATTATAGGCATTAGCCACCATACCTGGGCAACCTAATTTTCATAGACCAAACAGGTAACACATGCATGTGTCAGTTCAGTAGGCCTATTTCCTTATGTTGACCACCTCTGTATGCAGACCAATTTGTTATAGTCTCTTCGGTGGTCAACTTGCCAAAATTTTCTTGAGCTCAAGAGATCCCCTTGGCTCAGTCTCCTGAGTAGTTGCACTATAAGTACCCACCATGATGCCCAGCTAGTTTTTCTATTTTTAGTAGAGATACAGTCTTACTTTGCTTAGGCTGGTCTCAAACTCCTCAGTTCAAGCAATCCACCTGCCTTGGTCTCTCAAAGTGCTAGCATTACTGGCATGAGCCACTGCAACTGGCCTCTGAAGTGGTTTTAAATCTTGGCTGCCCATCAGAATCACTGGGAGAATCTTTTGAAAATTAAGGTTAAAAGAAAAGATATCCAGATGCCCATACCATACGTTAGATCAATCACATCAACATCAGAGTTTCTGAGGGGCTGAATGATCTAGGCTTCAGCATATTTTAAAGCTCCCAAATAATAATCTGAATATGCAGGTAAGACTGAGAATCACTGACCCAAAGAAATTAGATTTCTTGCTTTTTTTGTTTTTTTTTTAAGACAGGTTCTCATTATATGGCATGGACTGGTCTTAAACTCCTGGGCTCAAGTGATCTCACCTCAGCTTCCCAAGCAGCTGGACTATAGGCACTAGTAGATTTCTTAATCTGATCATCTGCAAGCACTAAAACTACCCATTCATTCTGAGGAGTCTTGGTAAATTTTCATTAACATGACCTGAATCACAAAGGATTAGATAACCATGAAAATACTATCTGTAAATCTGATTATCTCAGGTAACTGCAACAGTGCAAACAACCAGCATAAAGTAAAAATTGAAGAATAGATTACTATGCATAGAAAAGATAAATGTTCTGTTACTAAAATTTAAAAATTAGATTTTATATTATTTTGAAGTCTTGTAGTCTTCTGAGTAGCTGAGATTATAGGTATGATCTATGAGTCATTGCATCTGGCTAGGAAATTAGATTTTTAGATACTATTTCTGAGAATTTTATGTTCAAATAATTGGTAGGCAAGTGTTTATATTGTTAAGAAAATGACCAAAACAAATACATTGCCTTAAAATATTAATGATAAAATCATATTAATATGCTATTTTTATTGTTTGCAAAACAAAGTTGGACTGGGAATAATCTCTAATATCCCATCTTATTTTAACATGCAGTGACTATACTCATGGAAAGTAACAAAGAGTATATATTTTGTTAAACTTCAATTTTCAAAAAAAGAAAAACTACCTAAGTACTTGTTTGAACCTCAAAGCAACCCTCAAACAAGTTTTTGTTGATGGATCAATTATTTACTATACGTAAATTACCTGAAATAATGCCTGAGCATTATTATAAGTGCTCTATGCATGTTAGTTATTATTATTATTCTATTTCTTGAGAAAGGCAGATACAGAGAAAGTAGCAATATAAATATCACTTACTTGCTCTTGAAGGCTCTGAGCCAATGCCTGCTGAAGCTCTTGTTCTTCCCTTTCATGGTCCATATCACACTGCTGAAGCCAATCAACCTCTCCCTGAGATCCTTCAGGAGTTTTGTTTTCTTTATTCTCATCGCAGTCTTTAGCGATCTCAGTAAAACTGGCAGGATCTGAGGAAGCAGAATACATCACTATTTTGGGAATTAGGCTCCAATAAACCAAAATTTTTAGAGTGACATCTACTGTTCAGAGAGGAATTTACTCTAACCTAATCTACCATTTGCCTGGGACATACAATTTCATCTTACTACATCTACATGAGGATTTCTCAACCTCAAGTACTATTGACATTGTAAACGGGACAAGTTCTTATACGGGATAGGGAAGTGGAGCCTGTCCTATGCATCACTGAATGTTTAGCAGTATCCCTGGCCTCTACCTACTAGATGCCAGTAGCACTCATCTTCTACAGTTATGACAACCGAAAATGACAGACATTACCATTTGTCCCCTGGAGGACAAAACTCCCCTGGTTGAGAATCAGTGATCCACAGCAATGCTTCTGAAACTTAACTGATCACCAAACACACACTATGGTTAATGATGGAGAAGAACAAATAGCCCTATTCATAGATCATAATATCACATGCCCAAGTACTAGAAATAAAGCAAACAAAAGAAGAATCAGGCTAAAATTACTAAGTTAATATTGACATCTTCCCATTTTATTACACTGTATATTAATTGAACATATTTCATATTAATAATCAAACAAGCATTATATAGTATATCCTAAATCTAAAGATTTAAGTAGAAAGTAATAAGTACTGTACGGTCTATAGCAATATACAATGTACGTTTAAAACATTCATTCAGGGAGGTAAAAAAAAATTAACCTTTCATCTCTGTTATTTTTGTTCCTTCCCAATGAATTATGGCTAGCTGGGATGAATAAGACAGTCAAGATTTTATTCTGGTTATTTAAATTGAAAGCAACAACATTTTATTACAATTTTTAATTCTGATAGGAGTAGGTAGAGGATTCTTTTTAAAACTGAATCAAACACTTTATCAACATAAAAATTCTCATCTTAACAACTTAAGAAAATACTCATGAGACTTTTTTTTTTTTTTTTTTTTAGATTAAAGATGGCGGCTGAGTAACAGCTTCCCTGCAACTGGGCACGGTGAGTCTGGGGAGACAAGACTCCAGACATCTCTGGCCGGTGGGATCTGCCCATGATCATCCCTTTGAGGATACAGGGAGCCAGCAAGGGACTTCTGGACCCCAGGAGGAGGACAAAAACAGTGGAAAATGGGCAAGTGGCTGCGTGTGTTCAATCGACCTAATCACG
>CAUYPK010147344.1:0-12322 GCA_963574355.1 Loris lydekkerianus
GATGGAGCTGGAGCATATTCTTCTTAGCAAAGTATATCAAGAATGGAAGGAAAAGTGTCCAATGTACTCAGCCTTAATATGAAATCAATTTATAAGCACCACACTTCCATATGAAAGCTGTAACCCAACTACAGCCCAAGATGAAGGAGAAAGAGGAAAGGGAGGGGTGGGGAGAGGAGAGGATGGGTGGAGGGAGGGTAATGGGTGGGACCACATCTATGGTGCATTTTACAAAGGTACATGTTAAATCTACTAAGTGTAGACTATAAATGTCTTAACACAATAACTAAGAAAATGAGGTGAAGGCTATGTTAACCAGTTTGATGAAAGGATTTCAAACTGTATATAAAACCAGTACATTGTACCCCATAATTCCATTAATGTACACAGCTATGATTTAATAAAATATATATATAAAAAAATAGAAGAAAAGGATGTCAAAGAAATTATAATGACTTTCCTCAGGAAAATAAGAAAAAATACTATATTGATAAAACAAAGGCTGGATGCCTTTAAAATAAAAAAAACTAAACAGCAAGAATGAACAGTAAGAAATTAAAAATATGATAAAGCATGTTTTAAAAATCAGTAGAAAAGTTATAACACAAAGATGAGTAACTTTCCCAGGAAAGAAAACTAAAAACAAAGACATGGACTGTACAAAAGAAATAATAGGGCAATTAAAAGATCAACCTGGTAAATCTTATATCTGATGAATAGTATTATTTCCAGCAAGAACAAAGAAAATATTTATGAAGAAATTATCATATAAATAATAGAAGAAAATTTCCCAGAAAAGCTGAGCTTCTAGATTGAAAGCCCTCACCACATGTATAGCAGTCAAGGTTTCAGATATTATCATGAAATTTCATAGCATCCAAAATAAAGAGAAAATCTTAAAAGTTTCTGGGGGAATTGAAAGGAATAAAAGTAGGTTGCTTCAAAAGATTAGGAATGAGAATGACAGTGGTGTTCTCAGCACCAACAGTAGAAATTAGAAGACAGGTGTCATATCTTCAAAGTTCTGAGGGAAAATGATTTTTAACCTAGATTTATATACTCAGTCAAACTATCATCAACAGTGAAGATAGATAATTATTTTTCAGACATACACAATCTCAAAAATTTACCTCCTTTGTAGCATTCTCAGAAGTTACTAAGGATGTGCTCCACAAAAATGACAGAGTAAACCAAGAAAATGGGAGTCATGAGATTCATGAAATCATAGATCCAGCACCAAAGAGAGAGACGAAATTTCCAGGATGATAAAAATACAGATCTGAGCATAACAGTTGTGCAGCAGCCGTAGGGAGCCACACACTTAGATTGGAATAGGAAGACAGAGAGCTTCAGCAAAAACAAATGAAATTGATAAGGGATTTAACAGGCATTTGCCAAGTATAAAATTGTTTTAAGAGGATTTTACAGTCTGACCAGAAAGTGTGGGGAAACTTAGAAATTCAAATCAAGGTAAGCAAATTAAAAAATAAAAGATTGGGCCGGGCTCAGTGACTCATGCCTGTAATCCTAGCACTCTGAGAGGCTTGAGGCATGACATCAGGAGTTCAAGACCAGCCTGAGCAAGAGCAAGAGCAAGACCCCATCTCCACTAAAACAGAAAAATTAGTCAGATGTTATGGTAGGTGTCTGTAATCCCAGCCACTTGGGAGGCTAAGGCAAGAGGATTGCTTGAGCCCAGGAGTTTGAGGTTGCTGTGAGCCATATCACTCAACCCAGGGCAGCAACAGAGTGAGACTCTGTCTCCAAAAAAAACAACAACAACAACAACAAAAAAAAAAAACATAAAGAAAAAAAATCCTCTTCAACTACAATTGGAATGTAACAAATAATAACCAAAATTGATTAATCATGAGATACCAGTATCACTATAGTATTTAAAAACACAGAAGTAAGTACCAGGACAAATAGCTAAAAACCGTGAAAGTGGTTGCTTCTGATGAAGGGTTGGAGTGAGGCCTAGGGACTGCTTTGTTGTTGATAAAAACCTTTTAGCATTTCTTAACTTTTAAAACTATATGCATGCATCACTTTGATGGCTATTTGTTTGTTTTTACCTTTTAAAGAAGCAGGGGTATAAATTAAAAGATGTCAGCAACCCCTGCCATAGCAATATAGCTTATATAGAGTAATTTCAATTTCATTGACAGTTATTGGGCAAGGGAGAAATACAGCCATCTTGCTAATGCATTTGCTTACTCATTTATTATCTGTCTCTCTCACTGAAATGTAAGTCTCATAAGGGCAAAAACAAGGGATGTGCTAGGAAATGTTTACCAAAATCTCTGTGGAGAGGAAGACATCTCTTATTTGTAGCATTTGCCAATTTCTATGGTGTAAATACTACTACCATGCATGATTTCAAGCTACCATAGTGATGTCACTGAATGCAGGCTTGGGAAAAGGTGCATACAATTAACTTTTATGAATTGGCTCCAACATATAACTGATAGAAACCCTGTCTGTCTTGTTTACTGTTCTATCTGGAATTCAACATAGTACCCTAGCACATAACAGGCACTCAATAAATAGTTGTCAATCTATTAACTGAATAGGGAAAAAACAATAAAATTCCAGGGATAGGCAAACATTAAACTACATAATTTTTGTTTTGTTTTGTTTTGTTTTGTTTTGTTTTGTTTTGTTTTTTGAGACAGGGTCTTACTTTGTTGTCCAGGCATGAGAGCAGTAACATGATCATAACTCACTGTAACCCCATCTCCTGGGCTCAAGCGATCCTCCTACCTCAGCCTCTAAGTAGCTGGGACTACAGGCATGCGCCACCAAGCCAAGCTGATTGTTCCATTTTTTGTAGAGACAGGGTCTGTCTATGTTCTTCAGGCTGGTGTTGAACTCCTGACTTCAAGCGATCCTCTCACCGCGTCCTCCCAAAGTGCTGTGATTACAAGCCTGAGTCACCATGCCCAGACTAAACTACACTACATAATTTGATCTGAGAAAATACCACTTAAAACTCTAAAAGCAAAATAATTTTGAAAGCTGGAAATATTGGGAGACCCTCTGCCAGTAATTGGAATATTTCAAGAGAGTAGGAAGCTGAAGTTGGATTGTTAACTTAGATGCTAGGTGACCATTAACCAATAAGGTCATTCTGGCCTCAAAGGAGAAAAAATGGAAAGAAATGTAGCTGTGAGCTAGGCACTCTGCTCATAACTTTATGCATGTTACTTAGTTTAATCTTCATGAGAAGCCTAGAAGATACAGCTAGGTAAACTATTTTACATGTGGGGAAACTGAGACCCCAAAGCCTAAGTAATGAACCAGGATACACAGCTAGTAAGAATGAGACATGGGCTTAAGTTTGCCTAATCTCTCATTATATGTTCTTTCTGCTCTACCAGCTGCCTTCAAAAATACCTTTGAGCAAGGTAATTTAGAGAAAAGAAGATTTTGTTTATCAGAGATGTGAAGATAATTGTCTCATCCTTCTATATCATGCTTTGGTTGTGAAGGTCCAGCCTAAGCGCCTGCAAAGTGGGGAGTAGAAATGCATCTAAACAGGCTTTTTTCTAAGCTCTGAATTCTTTGTTGTAGCTCTCTCTATTCCTTGTCTAAAGCAGAGTGCAGGCTGCCTAGCAACCAAGCTAATGGCGTCTTTTTTTTTTTTTTTTTTTGCCTTAATTACCTTATGTTTTCCACAAGCTCAAAGGGATTGGAGCAAATATAAAAAGTAGAAGGTCTGAGATTTTTATTTCAATGTATCTGTTCACATACATGAATAGTATGCACACGTGTAAATGTGCACACACATGCACACACACACACACACTCCTCCCACCCTCCCTTCATCCCATGATTAAAGTAGAAAAATGAATTGGACTGTATATATATGATACTATATGCCATTGATTAAAAAGTACAAAAATTCACTATCTGGTTCCTTGCCTGTAAATACAACAACAAACAGTGGTTTTAACTGACCATTCTTAACAATTCGAGGAATTCTTGCAATTCTTGACATAACTGACCCATTGTTATCAGGGGTGTGTGTGTGGGTGTGTGGGTGTGTGTGTGTGTGTATCTCCTAAAAGAGAGTGATATTTATTATAAATTTATCCATAGTAATAAAGTTCAGATCCAGTACTGCGATTATCTCTATTAGCCACTTTTTTTTTTTTTTTTTATTAGAACAAGAATCACCAATATCTTTGCTATCAATTCTCAGGGCAGAAAGACATATGTAAACCTAAGTTTCATTTAAATCATTATTCAGACAGAGAAGCAGCTGACAGGATGAAGAAATAAAGGGAGGATAAAAAGAACGTGAGTATCAGACACAATCCGCTGCCTATCTGACAGCCTTCATCCCTGCTAGCAAAATCTCAATTTTGTTCACACTTTTCCACCAGCCATATATTTTTCTTCATACTTCTTAATCACAGCGGTCACAATTCTCTTTCCAGATTATTGGTTTAGGAATGGGTATAGGACACAATTGTGACCAAGAAGGTATGGGGAGAAGTCTCCTTGGGGAGCTTCTGGAAAAGATTTTCTCACTCTTAAAAAGAGATACAAGAGAGGAACATTCTCCATTTTCACCTCTGGACATTTCCACCTGTATGTGATGTCTGGAACTTTGGCAGCCATATTGGGGCCATGAGAGCAACCAGCACATGAGTGCGAGCTTGCATGCTATGGCTTTCTAAAGTGGAAAGATGAAAAGAACACGGTTCAAGGATGACATCATTAAACTGCTGAATGAACCGACCCTAGGGTCAGGCACAGTGGCTCCCACCTATAATCCTAGCATTTTAGGAGTCTGAGGTGGGAGGATCACCTGTGATCAGGAGTTTGAGCCTGGATAACATAGCAAGGCCCTATCTCTACAAAAATAAATTAAAAATTAGCTAGACATGGTGGCATGTGCCTATAATCTCAGATGCTCCGAAAACAAAACGACAAACCCTAGATCACCCCTACCTTTGAATTTTGGGCTATTAGTTGCACCCAGAAGCAATATGACTAGTATATGCTAGCAAATACCAGAGATTTTAAACTCATATATGTGTTTTCTAAATACTTCTGAAAAGTCCTACATTCCACATCTGACCTCCAACCTATAGAAACCCCCTCTGTCTTTTTTCTAATCCAATTTCTTTTGCCTCCTCACCTTCCTCTCATGTTTCTTGTGTGCTTTGTATTCCTCCTTTTTGTTTTTGTCTTTAGTCACCATTCTTTTCTCTACTAGCTTCCCCTTCCCATCCTTTTTCTATATCTAAGCCTTCAGTGGCTGTGATTTGAAGCTGAACTATATATAAACACTCATCTATACATATTCAAATATTATATGTTGTATATCAGAAGGAAAGACTTCTTCCCCATTCCAAATGATGTCTTCCAGAAAAAAAAAAAAAAAAAAATCCTGAATTTTCTTCGCGCACTTAATTGATTCTTCCCCACAAAGGAGGACTGGCTTGATTTGGACTGGTTACTTGGGAAGGAAAACTAAGTGTGTGTATCTTTTCTTCTTTCTCTGGGAGTGGGCTACCTACAGGGAGCATGTGCTCTGCTATTCTACTCCAGATGGTACGTTTTACAAAAGGCCTGCTCTGATGAGGCAGGACTACAGTGCTCCATTAATGCCAGTGACCAGCATGGCCAGTGGAAAAGTAGGTTAATTTTCAGGTTCACTATGGGACGCTCAAATGCCCACAGGGAGAAGCCACATCCTCTAATACCATCCTTATCAATAATAAGGGTAATAGTTTCTCATATAATGGCTCTTTTTATCTTATTATTGAATTGATTCTAAACTCTGGTCATAAATAAGACTTCTTTTTATTAAGCCCCCTTGAACATTATCAGTATATATCAAAGTTTTGCTTCCCTGTTCTTAAATACATTTATTCTTCATGACTGTATGCTGTCATTAGAGGCAGCTTGCAGATAAAATATAATTCTCCAACCCCATTGTTGTAGAAATGTTTTCTGCAAACTAAAGATGTTTTGAAATTTGCCTGTGGTTGGCGGCTGTTGATTAAACTTCCTATGGAATAGAGGCTGTTGGTAGGAAAACTATTTACCATCCTGATGTTTTTAGATTCTCAGCTCACGATAACGTATGAGTTTGCACTTACTTGGTCTGACTCCAGCTTCTCGGGAATTTCACCTCTAGCTGCTGCCTCCACGTAGGCTTGATAGAAGGTCTTTCCTTGGGATTCCACTGTAATAGTCAACACAGCATCATAGGCTTCCCGAAGCTTTGGGTTCTTCCTCAGGACCTGGTAGGGGGTGTGCTTATAAGGTAAACTGTAGAGCAGGGCATCATAGGGAACAAAGACATAGGTTCCATCAGTCATTTTCAGATCATGAGCCCATTCCAAGAGATGCGTCTGAGTCTCTCCCCCAATCAAGGCCGAGTGCATACACATGATGATTACTGAAACCAACAAAGCAAGGAGGTTATGGCAGCAATATGTTAGTAGAATATAGTAGCAACAACTACAGATAGAACACATAAATAAGTGCTTTCTAACAAATTTATAAAGGATATATACGTATGCCTCCAAGATGCACAAGATGTTGAGGTCCTGAGCTGAGGCTGAGGTATATTCAGAGACTCCGGATTGGGCATAGGGACAAAAAAGATGTGTCTATAGGCTGCAGAGCCTAATACTAGACAGACACGAGGACTAGTATAATAAAAGGGAGGTGGCATAATAAAGAGGCTTTAGGGTTGGAAGGCCTAGGTTTATATCTTAACACCATCAGTTATTACTCTTGAGTAAGTTACTTAACCTCTCTCTGCCTCATCCATAATGGAGAGGTAACACTACTTACTTCACAGGGTGGTAGTGAGAATTGAAGTTAATCATTCATTTCATGGGGCTTAGTATATAGCACTCAACAAGTAGTAGCTACTATCATACCTAAGAATTGGAAAGCTAGGAGAGAGTGGGAGAAATTACTAAAGCCACTATTTCTTTATATTGTCCATCTCTACAAACATGCACTCCAATAGATTTTCACCAACTGCTCTCACCCTTACTAAGGCCATTATAGACAATGAATGGTACTAATTCACACTCATCTATAAATGCACGTATAGGTTGAGTATCTCTTATCCAAAATGCTTGGGACCAGATATGTTTCAGATTTCAGAATATTTGCATTATACTTCTTCGTTGAGCATCCCTAATCCAAAAATCTGAAATTCGAACTGCTTCAATGAGCATTTCCTGTGAGCGTCATGTTGATGCTGAAAATGTTTCAAATTTTGGAGTATTTCAGATTTTCAGATTAGGGATGCTCGACCTGTAATATTAGGGGTGATATAGTCAACTTTTTTCAAAGTCTAACTTCCCTGTGATTGGAATTAATTTTCAGTCAATTTAATTCTTCCTAGCTTCATGAATCTGTGCCGATTGGCAAGGCTATGCTAGAATAGAGCGGATTAGAGGGGGCCACGGTTGAAGAATGGCAGCTAGATCATGAGACTGAAAGTCTTATATCCAATTTCGCCCTTGGCATACTAAATGAGTTTAGTTTAAGCTTACTTGTGCTTCAGCGCCCACATCTTTAAATGGAGATTCCAATGCTGCATTTCACAGGTACGTTGAGTAGTTTAATTAGATAATGCCTGGCAAGTATTCTGAGCTCCTTGAAGAAAGGCAAAGGTCCTGTTGCCTTTGGTAAATATTAATTATACATGCTTACATGGCACCTTTAATCTCAGGAACTAAGTGTGCTTAACCTTATTCAATGACTGGTCTTTGCTATTTACACATTACATCATCTATTTTCAAAAAACCTTCACGCTTGCTAAATACCCCTAGAAAGTTCCCTCTTTGAGCTAGAACTGAACTGCTTCATTTTTTTAAGGTGTATCTAATAAGTTCTAAAGTTGATTTAAATAACACACGTACACAGAGTTATTCTTGAGTTTTCAAACGATCAATAGCTTTTTCAAAATAATTAACCTGATGCTCAAACCTGCCTTAAAATTCTCTAGGGATATCCTTGGAGCTAGTTCATAAGCCCCAGAAAGAATTCCAGCTCACTTGTTCAGAACCGCACATTATATAATGGGAAAATGGAATGCCGGAGAGTTTTGACAAAAGTTGGATTTAGAAGGAGAAACGCGAACCAAAGGCATCTCACTCTCCACATTTGGCTGCAGCACTAAAATTTGAATTGGTTTGGTCAAACTGATTCCAGTCATGGGTCCATTGAGGGAAAAAAATGAGTTAATTCAGGTGTTTCAGTTAGTTGGCCAGTTTGTCCAACAGTTACCCTTGCCAAGTAGGTCAGTATTACTGAGCGTCTTTCTTCCACAAAAGCAGATTTTAAATGACTTGATGTAGGTTACCCAACAGAGATCCAATTCCATTTAATTTACTTAAATGGAAGCACTACATGGGAAATGTAAATAGAACTGTTTTGTGTTTATTGAAATACAGCAAATATTTTAACATATATTTCGTGTAGTGAGTGTCATTATGGTACACAACTCAGATGCATACTCATTTCACTAGCTGCTGGTGGTGTTAGCATCTAATAGCTGATACCTCTCTGAGAATTTCCCTCAACTGAGGAGAGCCACTTCTCCCAATGTTACATCCCCTGAGCAGAGTGCTGGGACTGGCTGGTGCTGGTTCACAAGAGCCCATGGTTAAGTTTCAGGGTTTTGTCAGCCAGTTAACATGCCTGAAATTGGCCATGATGGGAATAATTACACAATGGAAATCAGCAAACACAACAGATCAGATCTGTTTTCCCTAAAAATCTGACTGTTAAACCATTATTACCACACTGTACCTCTTTCTCTGGGTGAGCCTGTACCTAATGACTATTCAACATGGAGGTAGCATTACCCATTCTATCTCAATTCTGGACAATTCCAAAGAGTTATATCAGTTCCAGAATTCCCCTTGGGACTAGCCAAGGCCTTTGTTGTGACTGTCCTATAATTCAGTTCTTCTTTCTGTCTAATCCTACTGCCGTCTGTCCCTCACAGATGGTGCTATGGAAAGCACTCATTCACTCATCCAATAAGCTTCCTGTGCTCAGAGCTCCTCCATCTGACAGACTCTTTTCCAGGGAAACTGACTTGTAACACTGAGCTGGAGCCCCCACCTTACCCTGAACTGGCTTACATCATAGCACTTATAAGATCTTTTGCCCTTATTTATTTATATCATCTTCTACTATAAAACTGAGAGCTTCTTGAGGTCAGGGACTATGTCTCATTTATCTGTATATCCTTGTACTTATTATGCACACAACAAATTTGTTAAGATTAATGTTTATAAAGTAATAGATTCTTCAGGAGGAGAGGTTGTACACTTGGGCATTTCTTGTGTGTTCCTTAAGATGTGAGACATGGGCGTATTTGGACTGTTAGAATGGAGGGACAATTGGAATTGATATTTTCTGGGTAGGTAGATACTATCATCTTTATTTTTAATGCCTTTAATGCATTAACTAAGTCCAAGACCTTACCCTCAACCTGAATCTCTCCTTTTAAATTTTCTTTCATTGGCCCACACTGATCACATTTCGGACAAAGGGTCTTAGCTGAGTGTGGTGGCACATGCCTGTAGTCCCTGTACTTGAGAAGTAAAGGCAGAAGGATTGCTCAACCTCAGCAGTTCAAAGCTGTGGTAAGCTATGACCATGCCACTCATACCAGTTTGGGCAACAGAGCAAGGCCCTATCTCTTTTAATAAAGAAAACAATTAAAAAAAACAAAAGGTCCACATTTTTATAACTAAGAATATCCTTTGAGACCAACGAGCCCAATACATCATCATTTTATAGATGAAGAAATGGAAGCCTCGAGAGGGAATGATCACAGGCTTCTCTATATTTTGTATGTCAAGAACTTGCCATTGAACATGATTAAAGTAGAAATCATAAATACTGAATTCAAACAATAGCATCTTAATTTAATAGATTGAGTGCTTCATGAACAGGGATTTGTAGATGCATCTGCTCTACAAGATAATTTTACTAAATAGCTTTATTATCTTAAAATTACATTCATTAAAATGGGATTTGACCTGTAAGTTGTTGTCAGGAAAGGATTAGTACATAGAAATCTTAAATCCTTAATGAGGTCCAGGTTAACAGGTAACCACTGAATAATACTAATTTGTAGGTTTCCATCCCGCCAAGCTACTCTTTAGTCAAAACAAGGACCAAGAAATACACCCTCCTGAGATCACATCTCACCAGGATATATGATATTGGCACTTTCTGTGAGCTACCCGAGCCCCATTCAGCTATCTGGCAGCTTTTATACTATGGCACTGACTATGGCAGGCCATCTAGGACCTTCTCTTTCACCCTCACTGCCAGCAGGAGAAAATGTCATGAAACTTCAGAGAAATCAGTTCCCAAGTCACTCAACTCTTATTCCTTTTCTTCTATCTAAATATTCTATCCCATGTTTCCCTGAGACAGAAGAACTGCTTCTAATCCACAGAACCTCCCCATTCTACTAGCCTTGCTCTTCATTTTGTGACATCTGCTGCCCCTGGACATTCATTTTAACCTATTTTGTTGTAACTGCTTTTGGGGAGGGGCAGGCCAGAGAAGAAAGGGGACATTAGCTTTATCCCAAGTCTTCTATTTCCACCAGGACTCACCCCCATCTGGCCATATTATGAAATAAATAGATTCCTGCCCTCTTCCTTTCACTTTTCTCCTAACCAGTCTAGAAAATAGCTGTGAAAGAATAGGGTGGGAGGCTCTGAAATCTGTATGTTCTCGTGCCTTGGCCCCAAGGGTGATTCAGTGCAGGCCTTCAAAGTACACTTTCAGATCACTACACTAGGGGATGTGTGGCTATCTCTATCAACTGAGGACAGCCTACACATTTTCAGCCTTAAGTCCTGAGGCCACCACTTACTTAACTGCCTCCAGTGTTGAACTAGTCCAGTAAGTCAGTATGATAGCAGACAAATTTAAAGCCTCTTAAACGCAGGAGGCCTAGATGTTTAGAGATTTCCTCTTATGCTGAATTGAGTCTTCAATAATTTGATCATTACTGATAGTAGCCCCATGCATAAAAGCAAATTGTCCTGTTACCATTTATATTTACTTAAATTTATCGCTACCAAGTCTTAGAACATTTCCCTGTGAGCACTAAGGTTCCTGGTCATAGTATTACCAAGATCATTGTTACTACTGTAGGAAAACAGGGTTGACACCTAGTATCCTGAGGCACTTAAAAAGAATTTCATCAGTTGGCCCAGATGTTAAGAAAGAAAAACAGAAGGGATGAATTATACATCATATGCAGAACACAGGATTCAAGTGATAATGCTTCGGGAGCATATGTCAAATGGACAGGAGGCAGTAGAATATAAGTCTATCATTAGACTAGTGGTTTTCAAAGTGTGGCCCTAGGACCAGCAGCATCAGGATCACCTGAGAAATTATTAGAAATGCAAATTCTGGGACCCTATCCTCAGCCTTCCACAATCAGAAACCCTTGAGGAGGGACCCAGAAATCTGTGTTTTAACAAGCTCTACAGGGGATTCCATGACACACTTAGATTTGAGAGCTTCTGCTTCAGGGTAACCTCAGTGCATATGAGGTCAGACAACTAAGTTCATGAACTTGTCCCAGAGAAAGTGCTGCATACCTCACCGCTTAATATCACTACAGTCACCTTGGAAGTACTCCCCTTGGTCATCTGGTGACTGTAAGACCCCACATACAATGGCAGCTCTGATGGCCACTCCAGAAAAAGAGTTCCAAAGTTGCTTTGAAGGGTGGACTAGGCATTTGTGTTAATGCATAGCTTTCCCAGGGGAGTACTTCAAAGGAGACCATAGTGATATTCAGCAATGAGGTTCGTAGCACTTTTTCTAGGATGAGTTCGCGAACTTAATTGTTGACACTCATATCTTGACTTTCCCATTCACTAGCTGTGCAATGTCAAATAAGCTATTTAATCTCTCTTAGCCTCAGGAGTCTTATCCACAAGGCAGGTAAACATTAATTAGCCTTACTCTACAGAGGTGACGCAAGAATTGAAATGGTTCTTGAAAAGTCCTTGAAAATTGCTAGCACATACTAAACTCTCAATAAATATTAACTATTATCATTGCTGTTATTATTATTTTCTCTTATGTTTAAGGATCTTTTTTTACTTTTTTATTATTAAATCATAGCCATGTACATTAATGCGAACATGGGGCACCATACACTGGTTTTATAGACCATTTGACACATTTTCATCACACTGGTTAACATAGCCTTCCTGGCATTTTCTTAGTTATTGTGTTAAAACATTTACATTCTACATTTACTAAGTTTCACATATACCCTTGT
>CAUYPK010147348.1:0-11732 GCA_963574355.1 Loris lydekkerianus
GAGGCCAGGAGAGATTTTTATCAAATGCCAGGAAGGCTATGTTGAATATTGGGATGAAAATGTGTCAAATGGTTTATGAAGCTAGTATATGATGCCCCATGATCATATCAATGTACACAGCTATGATTTAATAAAAAAAATTAAAAAAAAATAAAAAAAAAAATGTGTTGACTTCTTTAAATCATGTAAGAAATGTTCTAGGTCATACAGTGTTGTATCAAATGAACAAAGGACATACACCACAATCTCGAATATACACAGACAAATCAGCAAAAACGTTGAAAATTAGTAAACCATAAAAGTATTAATGGATATTCTAGATAACGAGACTCTGGTAATTTTATTTTCTTCATATTTCCCAAGTTTTCTATAGTGCACAATTATTTTTTTCCTGTCTCTTACTTTTTCCCCTCAAAGATTAGGCATAGCTTAAAAAATAATTTAAATCTGGCAGCACCTGTTGCTCAGTAGGTAGGGTGCCAGCCCCATATACGGAGGGTGGCAGGTTCAAACCCAGCCCCAGTCGAACTGCAACAAAAAAACAGCCAGGCGTTGTGTCAGGCGCCTGTAGTCCCAGCTACTCGGGAGGCTGAGACAAGAATCCCCTAAACCCAGGAGTTGGAGATTGCTCTGTGTGTGTGACACACGGCACTCTGCTGAGGATGACAAAGTGAGACTCTGTCTCTAAAAAAATAATAAAAATAACAGTAATAATAATAATGGCTCGGCGCCTGTGGCTCAAGCAGCTAAGGCACCAGCCACATACACCTGAGCTGGCGGGTTCGAATCCAACCCGGGCCCGCCAAACAACAATGATGGCTGCAACCAAAACAATAGCCCAGCTACTTGGGAGGCAGAAGCAGGAGAATCGCTTAAGCCCAGGAGTTGGAGGTTCCTGTGAACTCTGAGGCCACAGCACTCTACCCAGGCTGACAGCTTGAGGCTCTGTCTCAAAAAATAAAATAAAATAAAATAAAATAATAATAATTTAGATAAAGATGAAAAACAATTGCAATCATGTTTTTAAAAGAAAAATTATCTTTTGTGTTTATGAGTATTGTGTTTATAAATGAGTATTTATAATCACAGAAAAGTGATTAAGAACAGATGACATGTGCGTACTTATTTCCTTTTGATGATTATTATGAGTGATGATATTGATTATTAAACCAAATGATAAGTGACAGCTATTGGTTATCAAAGTCAATAACATTTTTCTTTTTGAAAATATTTATTTGTTTGTTTATTTATTTATTTATTTATTTTTATAGTTTTTTGGCCAGGGCTGAGCTTGAACCCTCCACCTCCAGCATATGGGGCCGGCGCCCTACTCCTTTGAGCCACAGGAGCCGCCCATTTTCAAAATATTTTTAAATGATGCTAATAGCTAATGTGTACAGTATTTGCTCTGTACCAAGTATTTTTCTAACGTACGTACGCAGATTCATTCATTTAACCTTACTAATAATTCTCTGGGATAGGAATTATGATAGCCCTCACTTTACAGATCCAGAGTGCTTGACTGCCTGGCGCTTCCACTCAACAGCCTAAGTCCACTAAGACAGAACACCTACACATAAGACAAGCATGTGAAGTAGACAGTGAGGGACCCCAGAAGCCAGGATTCATTTAGGGTCAGTCCCAGAAGGCTCAGGAGGGCTGTGCGGAGCGGATGGACTCCTATTGCTCATGCCCATTTCTACGTCGTTAACTGAGGCACATCAATCCATATTTAATAGGATTGTTGAGTAAAGATTACATGAATGAATGCATATAAATTAGTTAGAAACATACCTGGCGAAGAACACGTACTATACACATTAGCTACTGGTATCATTAAAAACTACTTCTGTGGAAGAAAAGTATCACTGACTTTGATAAGCTACATGACCAGATCGTGGTCTTCAAAAGGAGATAAATACAGTTAATGATGCTATGACAGCATACCACAGGCTAGGAAATTTATTATACTGTTTTAACTTTCAGATTAATATGAGGGTATAAACAATTAGGTTACCATGTTTGCATTTTTCAGGATAGTCCCCGTTGCAGTTGTGTCAGTCTGGATATGATAATTTATAATGAACAGAAATGTATTTGCCTCACTGTTCTGCAGACTGGGAAGTCCAAGTTCAAGGGGCTGGCAGCTGGTGAGGACCTACTGCCACGTTATCCCAGGTGGAAGGCAGAAAGGCAAGAGAGAAAGGAAACAAGACTGAATTTGCTCTTTTATAACAAACCAACACCAGTGATCCTGGCATTAATTCAGTCATGAAGGCAGAGCCCTTCACAGGCCAGACATCCTTCTTTTAGGCCCCACCTCTCAATACTGTTGCGTCAGGGATTAAGTTTGCAACGTATGTATTTTGGAAGACATATTCAAATCGTAGCACTCTTGTGTCGCATATTTATGAAAGATCCCACTAAACTCTGCACGTTGGTCTCCAGGGCATTGACGTCTCTGTTACCAAAGTAAAGAGCTCTTACTGCTTCTTTCCGGTAGTAAGGGAGCATCTCTATTTTACAGGTTTTACATCATGAGTGTAAGCTCACCATGGTTAATTTAAAACTACCAATGGGCTGGCATAGTGGATTACGCCTATAATCCTAGCACTCTGGGAGGCCGAGGCAGGTGGATTGCCTGAGCTCACAGGTTCACGACCAGCCTGAGCCAGAGCAAGATCTCATCTCTAAAAATACCCGGGCATTGTAGCAGGTGCCTGTAGTCTCAGCTATTTGGGAGCCTGAGGCAAGAGGATCGCTTGAGCCCAAGAGTTTGAGGTTGCTGTGAGCTATGACACCATGACACTCTACCAAGGATGACAAAGTGAAACTCTGTTGAAATTAATAAAACTACTGATGATTTACCAATCAGATTGCAAAAGTTCTAAAACTGTAATAATCAGCTAGGGGGGGAAAAAAAAACAGTCCTAGCCAGCCTCACCATTCCACTGTTCACTAAGGACCTGTCTCGTGTGCTACAGAGCTGGGCATTTCATAAGTGGAAACCATCATCATGAAGGTGGTTTTCCCAGGGTGCAGCTTATCCAATGCACTCCAGCTGTGCTCACCCCCGCGATTTCCCCAAATGTGGGAAACTTGACTGCATAATTTGTGGTACTGGGGGAATGCGTTTTCACTTTCCCCTGGCAAAAATAAATAAATAAGTGGAAACACAAGTAGCTTGTGCATTAAAATGACATCATCATGTCTGTAGAGGTGAGCAAGAGGAAGCTGGCAGACGTGGCTGGAAGCATACCAAAAAAAAAAAAATGAGCAGAGACATATAAAGGACCTGGGGATTACATGTATTGACCCTGACCTACTTTAAAACCAAAATGAAATAGAAAATAAATAGCAGGATCTTGTTTAGAAAGATAAACAGATAAATGACTCTCCCCCATGACATCTCAGAATATAAGCTACAAAATAAGCAACAAAATTGAAAACACACAAATAAATCAGAGTCTGTGTTATAAATCTTTTGAAGTTCTTGTACATAACACAAATCATATAAAATCTAACCCAAACCCTGCTTCCCTTACCATAGTATGCATAAATGGGATAGTTTATGCTCATAAAATTTTAAATATTAATTTTAGGAAAAAGGGCATTTGCAAATATAGATTTCTAATAATTTCAAAATGGCAGTTGGACCACATTCTATCCCTAAATGTTGGCTCTGATGGCCAATGTCATAAAGAAAACCAAATCAGCTGCACATCACACATGTATTAGTGACTTTCACCACTGACACTTCCTGGGCTGCCTGCGAGTATTTTCAGCATGTAGGGGGATAACTGAACACCCCGAAGCTCTCAGCTCATCAGTAATCCTACCTGCCCCATGAATACAGTTGTCTCCTTGTTCTTTCGGCAGTTGCTGAAGTTGTTAGCTTGATAGCCCCATTCAACACATTGTTCTGTAATTAGGACATTAATCCGTGTACAATTTTTATACCCTGGAAGCAATGTCTAAGTCAGTGTCATTTTACAAGTAGAATACTGTATTTAGTGTCCTACAGAATAAAGAGAGTGGTATAGAATACAGTAGCTGCTCCAAGAAGTTTACTATTTAACTGTGAAGATATGATTAAGAATGATGGACAAACTGGCACCAATCTCAGTACAACTACGAGTCGTCCTGAAGCCTAGATGGACTATCGTTTCCCGTATATGTGTAAGTATGATAAAGTTAGTCTAAGAGCTAGACACAGGAAGAAATGAAGAACAATCAAAATAAAATAGAAAAATTACAACATAACATAATAAAATTTGTGGGAATTTGGACTCTGTCTCTCTAATATTTTTGGAACATAGTTGACCACAGATAACTGAAACCAAGAAAAGTGAAACTAAGGTAAGTGCGGACCATTACAATCAGGAAAGATAGAAATTTCTTGTCTACCCAGTTTCAGACTTTCATTAACTTCACTCACCTCTCACAACCCAGAAAGTAAACCAAAAATTAAAAAAAGGCTTTTATCAGATCGTACATGACAAGATTTTTGCAAGAAGTGAATCCTTGAGCCCTCACTTGGAGGAAATTATTTCCTACTTTTATAACATCCCAACAAACTAGGCTATATATATAATTCAAGCCAGCAATGAATTGAAAAGTAACAAAATAGACCTTGGGAGAAATAATGGCCTTGAGCAAAAAATGAAAAGAAAAAATTTAATAATAGGGGAAATTATCTTACACATTTCAATGATCTGGAAGAGCACTATGTTTTACTAATAAAAATTACTGTTCATAATGTTGACCCTGAAACATAGGAAAGTGTGAAATTAGAGTAATCTGTTTAACACAGCAAGGAGGCATACAAAACTCCTTTTGAAAATGTTTCATTTAAAGCAAAGTGGTAGTGCTTTTGACAGAAGATCTGCTATTCAGAATTTCTTATGCTCCCAGTGTGTAAGACAGCAGAGGTTTCACTGTATATTTTTGTTCTAGAAAATTCCAGGGAGACACCTGGCATTGGCGGATTCTTTGTACGCTTCCACAAACAGCTCTTATGAGTCAGAAGAGTTGACATTTCTTTCTAGAATATCTTCCAAGAGGAGGTGTTTATAAACGCGCCTCTTTGGGGGAAGTTTACCAAATGGTGATGAGAAGATGGTCAATTCTAGACCCATTAAAATGGATGGCATTTTAAGGAATTCTACCTTGCTGCTTCTGTTTCCCTGCAAAGTGAGCGGTTCAGGCATTGCATCTTCTGAAATTTCCTCGCCTCTTTCAGGGAAGCATATTGGGACAGAGCTTGCCAGCTGTCTGCTCCCTTTGCCTTCTGCCGCCATTATCCTGAGGTACCGCCCCACCTTCTGGCCCTCCAGCTTGTGGGGGGTGGGGTGGAGGGAGGAGAACAGAACTCTCCCTGTCTCTGACACGTATAACACAATGAAAAGAGCAGAAGGGATGTATATCTGCACATATATCTGTCTCTCTCTACACAGAGACATGCATAGACTAGAGTGCGAGTGTGTGCAGTGTACGTATGTGAGTCCACGCCCCAGTGCCAGCCTCTCTCTATATGTATATATACACAGTATATGCTCCATATGCTCCTTCTTTCTGCAGCACACATATGCAGCTGGGAATAACTACTGTGAAAAAAAAATTACATACTCACCAAAGACAAATTATGAAGCAGAAACAAGAAGATATGGAATTCAGTTCTTACATATCCTTCTCATCTGCTGCCTGCCTTTATTAGAACATGCTCATATAGCTTCAGAAAATATTCAGCATTTTATATTGCATGCATATAAAAAGACTTTCTTTCCCTCAACTTATGTTGTACACTGCTCAGCCAGTCCCTGAGCTGGTCCTGGACTGACAGGGCATTCGAAGGTTTGAAGAAACATAATTAACACCTAATGCTGATGTGAAGCTTGTGTAGATGTTGGAATGAGCAAAAAAAGCACAGCGTGGTGTAAACAGGTGAGATAAACGTGTATAATGACAACGTGCAAGTCACTGCACAAAAGGCCCAGGCACCTACCAGGTGCGCTGGTCACCACGATACAGGGAGGAAATCCTGCGTGACCAGGATCTGGCTGCAGTGTGTCTGCCGGCAGAGCCTGTGTTCCTAACTCTGTGCTTCTTGCCCAGAGAATATGAAGACATTTAACACATATAGAAGCAAATGCTGTATATGCAGGAATCTCAGAACACGCGATAGTGGTCTAGTGGTGAAAGTCAACCCTTCCCGGTCAATGTTTTTCTATCATTCCTTTGTTATAAGGAGTTGATAAATTTCATGAGGCATGATTTAACCTACATCATCCAAACTGAGTTCTGAAGTACTGAAGGTTCAGTTACAATGAGTCTAATGTAAAATTTTTAATTAATTTTTTTAAAACCCTCCAAGTGTATAAAATTAAATAAGCATTAAAATATGTTTTAAATTCCACCCCCCCCCCGTTTTTTTTTATGATGTGACATAAGCTTTTACTGAAATTTGTCAGGACAATAATGGCTTAAAACTGGTTATTGATTCAGAAAGATGAGAATAAGTTGCACACCTTCCCAGGGCCTGTCATGCTTCCCCTGGGGAGTTGGGCTGGGAATTTGGGGAATAGGTGGGCTATGTTAGGGGCTCTGGGGAGTTGGGCTTGGAATTCGGGGGACGTGTGGGCTATGTTAGAGGCTCTGGGGAGTTGGGCTGGGTATTCGGGGGACGTGTGAGCTATGTTAGGTGCTCTGGGGAGTTGGACTGGGAATTCGGGGGACATGTGGGCTATGTTAGGGGCTCTGAGGAATTGGGCTGGGAATTGGGAGGACGTGTGAGCTATGTTCAGCTACCACAACACACTGAATAGCCTTTAGTGGCCTGAAAAGGCAGATGATTAAGCACGCACAGGCCAAGTGACAAATGGCAGCAATCCCAAACCATTTCTCAATGAAGACTTCTTGTTTAGGAATTTATAAGGAAGTAATCACTTAGTAAGATCTATCACCCTCTTCAAATGCTTCAATTATTCATCACAGTAACACACAGAGCTCCATTCTCCTTGGTGTTTAAATTGCTTCCTGATATTAATTTAAAGGTTTGGGGAGTGCTCCTAACTCATTTAGGCCACGTGGTGCTGTTAAGGCTTGTGAAATATATTTCTGGAAAAGACGCCATTGAGCCAATATTTTTAAAAAATTGTTCAACCCGCAGACTTCTCATCCATTTACAAATTTCAGGCAGTAAGTTCTGTACATAATCTCTGCAATTGTATGAAGTATATTATTATTAGAAAAAATCATATAAGCCTGAAAATTATGTTCCAGAAGCACAGGAAAGTTTTTACAGCTGTTACAGAATTTGTTAAGGTCACTGATAATCTTATCATCTCTAGATTTTGGAGGAATTTTTATTGTTATTGTTCAATAACATCCAAATTGTTAGTTCTAGTTGTGAATCCTTCAGTATTTCAAAACTCACAATCTAGAAAGAATTTCCATAAAGAGATATAATCCTTTACAGCCAAAATATGCACCCATATGTGAAATATGTATAACCCTAGGCAAATGTGACTGTTACTTTAGATATAAAATATTGCTATAAAACTATGGATATTAATTCAGAAACAAAACCGAATTTTTTCAAAATAATCTAGAACCGCTTTCTGAACTTCATCGCTCTTTTTATGGATGCAGAGTAATCATCTATTCAAGAACAAATTTAGTTTAGAGGCTTTGATTCTATATGTAGACTAAAAGGCTGCCTTTGTCCAATACAAATGAAAAGGGTACAGATTGACTTTAGTCAGAAATATCGTATCTGTACTTGAATCCCGTCACAGAAAGTAGAACTGTCAGCTACCCACACTACTAAGTGCATAACCATATAACATTTAGGGACCATTTACTGGGTTGCATCCTAGCGGCTAAGTCCTCTGGTAGGTTTTTTAGAAGTAAACCAAGATGGTTAATATAATTACGCTATTTACGATATGAGGAACCTTGAAGTTTTGAGAGTTTAAATGTCTTTCTAGAAATGACTCAGTTAGCAAGAAGCCTAGTGAAAATAAAACCAGGCTGTGTGATTCCAAAGTTGGAGTCCTGACCCCCTTGATATTCAGTCACTCCTACCCAATTCTTATTAAAAGTCAAGTTTTGTGAAATTTATTTATTGAGGATTTCCTGAAGGTCATGTCGTTCTTATATTTAAGTATTCTAACTTCGAACTTTAATAACATGCCATGTTTACAAGTCATAATTGCATCTTTGTACAATTACTTTAAGAGGAATTACACTTTAATATTTGACACAAAGCTAAAGATTATTATTAGCCACAGGCATGTAAAATTTATAATTGTATTACAGAGAAGCTGTTGAAGACATGATCCATCTACCAAAAGAGAATCCTCTTGTTTTATAAATGGAACACTTTTTTTTTTTTTTTCTTTACAAAACCGTATGTCATTGTAGAAAACCTGGAAGACAGTATGAAAATGAGTGTTAAAACCTGGTCTCCATCGCCCAGCTGTCTCTGATGATAACCCTTGGATGAGTGACCTTGGACAATTTACTATGCTAACGTATTAAAACCACCTAAGTTAGGCATGTTTGCCAGCTCCGGCTGCCATAAAAAACTATCACAGACTAGGGAACTGAACAATCAAACTTTATTTTCTCATAGTTCTGGAGGCTCATAGTTCAGTCCAAGGCCAAGGTGCCAGCTGTGTTGGTTTCTGGTGAGGCCCCTCCCTGCCTGGCAGGTGCCACCTTCTTGCTGTGTGTTCTCACGGCCCCTCCTCTGTATGTATAGAGAGAAGAGCGATCCCTGGTGTCCCTTCTCCTTCCAGCCACACCCACCCTACAGGACCAGTGCCCTACCCTCTGACCTCACGGAACCTTAATTACCTCCTTAAGGTCCCGTCACCAAAAATAGTCACATTTAGTGTTAGGCCTTCAACATTTTAACCTAGGGGGTGAGAAGACACAATCTAATCCATAACATTAGGAAAAGAATGATACTTCCTATACTGTGTTGTAACCTGACTTAGCTCTAACCATTTTATTATATGCATCTTGCCACAAGAAGAAATATTTATTCATAATTTCATTGTTATTCTGATGTATTAGATGTACCATAATTTACTAAAATAAAATTTCATCACTGGGTATTGATTACATTTGAATTTTTCCAATTGTAAACAACGCTGCTGTGTTTCTTTTTCTTTTTTTTTGCAGTTTCAGCCAGGGCCAGGTATGAACCCACCACCTCCGGCATATGGGGCTGGTGCCCTACTCCTTTGAGCCACAGGTGTTGCCCCATTGCTGTGTTTCTTTTTGTAGCCACCATGCCTTTGTCTGTATCTTAGATCACTTCCTGATACCACATTTCCAGCAGAAGAATTGTTAAGTCAAACAGGAAGTGGACTATTAAGACTTTGTCTATGTATTATCAAAATACCTTCCAGAAAAATTATATCAGTTTACACACTCAACAGTGGTCCTTGAGACTGCCAGTGTCCTGAATCCTCACAAAAAATAATATTCCTTTAAGTTATGTCAATGTAAATATGCAAAAACTGACTTCTATTTGATGTTGCAATTTGCATTTCTATTATTTTTAATGATGACAGAGATTTTTAATTTTTTCAGTCATTTTTATTTCCTCTTTTGAGGATTACCTGTTTGTATCCTTTTTAGAGAGGAATATGTTCATATTTTTCTTTTAGAGTTCATCTTTTTGTACCTGAAATATAGGAGAGCTATTAACCATTTGAATGCCAAATCTATGTCAAGTATTTTCCCGGACTATTCTCTTTATTTTTTTAAACTATACATCCTTTTTATTGTTAAGTCATAAAGAGGTATCAAAATTAAAAGCAAAACATTACAGAGTAAGACTTAACAAAATTACTAGGAGCATTAAAGGAAGTGAAAATGGGACTAGGCTCAGGGCAGTATGAATTAGTGAATGTGGGAAGGACAGGAGGGGACAACAGTGAGCATGTGGTGAAGGTACCAGGGGGAGATGATCTGGGGAGAATTTTGATCTACACAAGTCTCAGGTAAAGAAATAATGGAATAAGATTTCCAAACCCCACTATGAGCTAAGAGTCACCCTCTCCTTCCTCAGGGTCTTTTCCTCATCCTTGCTCAGCTCCCGCAGGTCCTGCTCCTCAGCAGAGTCATCAGCACCCGCCTCGGACTCCGTCTTCACCTTAGTCTCATCTTTCTTCAGGGAGCTGCTGCTCTGCCCTCTTCCGATGCCTCATCCTTCATTTCTGCTTCTGCTTGTTTGCTCTGCTCCTTTTCCATTTTCTCCAGGTTTTCCAGCAAAGAATCCACTTTTTGTTTTATCTGGGTCAACTCCTTCTTAATGGCCTGAAGGTCATCTCCTTTCAACTTTCCAGATTTGGAAGAAGAACCTCGCTGTCCACTCTTAGAATTGAAGCCACTTTTCCCCCTTTGTGAAGTGTTTCCTGATACACACTGGCGTTTTGAGGGCACCACAGCCCCAGCAATAGGAGGAGGAACACGGGCTGAGTAACTGTACATCCTGTCATAATAATCCCATTAAAGTCATAGTCCAAGTCAAAGAGGAGCTGAGTAGAGGGGACGGGGAAGGGTGTTCTGGTACTGACCCGCACATCTTCACTGCAGATCACTTCATACCTGCTTTTCCTAGACTCACTTTCAGCTCTGCAGCCAGATTGATATCTAAAACTTGACCAGCAATCATGCTGCCATCCTCTCCTGCTACAGCAGCCCGGGCATTTCTCTCATTAACATACTGAACAAAAGCAAAGCCCTTGTGAACAGAGCAACCCACAATTATTCCATATTTCGAGAAAACTGCCTCCACATCAGACTTCTTGACCACAAGAGTGTTGAGATTCCCAGGGAATACACCCCCCACCCTGTTGCTGGATCTGCGGGTGTCACACTATGGAGCTGCTCCCACAACCAGAA
Organism: Loris lydekkerianus; assembly: GCA_963574355.1. Classification (NCBI taxonomy): domain Eukaryota; kingdom Metazoa; phylum Chordata; class Mammalia; order Primates; family Lorisidae; genus Loris; species Loris lydekkerianus. The sequence continues at coordinate 10,921 of CAUYPK010147348.1, forward strand.
CTCCCTGGCTGGGGCAGCCTCAAAAGAGCTACACAGGGTCACTCCCTACAAAGATCCAGCAACAATAGAGTGATCCCCCAGGTTTAATCTAGTAGAGACACCACCCCAACTCTGAGGATAACTAGAGGCAATGGTAAAAAGCAATCATGAGATGAAATCGAAGGAAATACTCTGGCAATATGAATAATCAGAGTAGATCAACTCGCCCAAGGATCAATGGGGCAGACACAGCACAAGATCCCATGCATAAACAAATAGCTGAGATGTCAGAAATCAAATTCAGAATCTGGATAGCAAATAAGATCGAATTAGAATTCGAAGCAGTAACCCAAAAGATATCTCAGAATAAAAGTTGAACTCAATAACAACAGGAATCTGCATACCCATACAAGAACATGGAAGCTAAATAACCTTAAGCTGAAGGATAGATGGGTTATAGACAAGATTAAGAAGGAAATCACCAAATTTTTGGAACAAAACAACAATGAAGACACGAATTATCAGAACTTCTGGGATACTGCAAAGGCAGTCCTAAGAGGGAAATTTATAGCACTACAAGCCTTCCTCAAAAAAACGGAAAAAGAGAAAGTTAATAACTTAATGGGACATCTCAAGCAACTGGAGAAGGAAGAACATTCCAAACCCAAACCCAAACCCAGCAGAAGAAAAGAAATAACCAAAATCAGAGCAGAATTAAATGAAATTGAAAACAAATAAATTATACAACAGATCAATAAATCCAAAAGTTGGTTTTTTGAAAAGATAAATAAAATAGATAAACCTTTGGCCAACCTAACCAGGAAAAAAAGAGT
>CAUYPK010147353.1:0-48214 GCA_963574355.1 Loris lydekkerianus
CACAGTGCGCACCTGGGCCCAACCAGTCCACGAATGCAGGCAGCAGCACCTTCCCAGTGGCCCCGGCGCGCCGCGGGGGGGGGCGGGGGGGGGGCGGGGGGCGGGGGGGGGGGGGCGGGGGGCCGGGGGGGGGCCGCGCGGGGGGCGGGGCTGCGGGGCGCGCCGCGCGGGGTGGTGGGGGCGGGGCCGAGGGCCGTGCCGGGTGGGCCGTGCCGGGGGAGAGCCGAGGCCGAGCACTGAGAGGGGGGCGGGGCTGGTGCCGAGGGCCTGTGGTGGGCCGCGCGGGGGGGCGGGGCCGAGGGGCGCGCGGGGTGGGGAGCGTGTGGTGGGACGCGCGGGGGGGCGGGGCCGAGGGCCGTGTCAGGGAGGGGCGGGGCCGGGGGCTGGGAGGGGGGGCGGGGCGGGTGCGGAGGGCCGGTGGGGGGCCGCGCGGGGGGGGGGCCGGGGCCGGGGCCGAGGGCCGTGCGGGGTGGGCCGTGCCGGGGGAGAGCCGAAGCCGAGCACTGTGAGGGGGGCGGGGCTGGTGCCGAGGGCCTGTGGTGGGCCGGGGGGGCGGGGTCGAGGACAGTGCTGGGGGCCGTGCGTGCGTGCGTGGACCGGCCTCCCTGTCCTCCCGCGGCTCCCGTGGAGCACCCTGGGAGCTGTGGCTGGTCGAGCCGTGGTCACGTGCGCCGGTGCCGGCCCCGCCCACCGGTCAGCCATCTTGGTCACCACCCTGCCCGCCGCGGCCCGCCCTGCGAGCCCTCAGCATCAGGGGTGGTCCGAGCACATCCTGGAAGTGGTATCTGCAGTTCAGGATTTTTTTTTTTTTTTTTTATGCTAAATTGAAAATATAGGTTTATTTTTCGTTCATTTTTTGAGGGATTTTTTTTGCTGCACAAAGAAGGTTTTTCCACTTATTCATGCTGAGGCCAGTGTTTAAAGCAGCAAAGGGAGCATCGGCCCGGCAGGATTCAAAGCCTATAGTTCAGCTCAGGAAAAAGCGTAAGGAAGGGAAGATAAAAGGCGAGGAAACTGGGAGGAAACCAAAGTCATCTTATTTGATATGTGGTAGGAGCCGTTTATAGGAAGATCGTGCAGAATTGTTTATCTTGAGCAGCTGGTTCTTAAACTGTAAGAACCTTGGTGGTTTGTTTTTTAACCATCCCACGCCTTTTCCTGAAAGCTTTGTTTCGGGGCTTTGGGGTTTGTGAGGAGTCCTCTATTTTGCGAGCTGTGTGTGTGAGAGAGAGAGAGATCCCGGCTGAGTCATCATGTCTGCCCTGACGCCGCCGACTGACATGCCCACCCCCACCACCGACAAGATCACACAGGCTGCCATGGAGACCATCTACTTGTGCAAGTTCCGGGTGTCCATGGACGGGGAGTGGCTCTGCCTGCGAGAGCTGGATGACATCTCGCTCACCCCCGACCCGGAGCCTACCCATGAAGGTACGGTGGGCCCTGCCCGGCCCGCATCCCACCGTCACCGGGAGGAGGGCGCGGGGAGCAGCCGCAGGACCTGCGCTCCGTCTGCTCGCAGTCCTGGAAGCCTCGCGCCCCTGCCTCCCACCCACGGCTCCCTCTCTTGCTTACTAGGAAAAAAATTGTTTTCCTATTCCCTGAGGCATCCTTTCAAAAGATGCTGATGCTTGTTTAGACTTGTCTTTAAATCTTTAAAAATGGTTTTTTAAAGATTGGTTGAGGTCTTTAAAGAATGGTTGAGGTCACTTACCACATCTGATCCTAATCGATAATGGAAAAGCTTTTAATTTTGTTCATATATGAAAATCTAATTTTGTTCATATATGAAAATCTTATAGAAATCATAATGATTCTTAACAAAATAAGATAGGATAACATGACTATAATGATAGGATTATACATGAAAAATACAAGAAGGGGATCCTATCATCAGGATATAAAGTTAAACGGACTTTGACATCTAGGAAGTATTTGACAAAATACGTATTTTTCTAAATAGTGTGGATTATTGGGTTAGATGAGAAAATAGTTTTACTGGCAGCGATTATTAGCTGACTATGGACTCTTTAAAAAGCATGATTCCTTGCAAAGATTAAACATGATTATTATGGGAAGTCCTTTTATTACTTTCCTTTTACATAGGAAAGTAATACTGAAATCTCTTGGCCATTGCTTTTTATAAATTATTTGTGGTAGCTATTATGACTTATTTGAAATAGCAACAAAGACTTTTGTTTTTAATATGGGGACTCCTTAGCTAGTGATTATTCTTTGCCTTCAAACTAATGAAGACAAAAATGCTTGGATGTCAGGAGAAATTCCTCATAATAAGCAAATGCCTGATAATTAGACATATCTACAGGACAGAGGACGGTGAAGTAAATTGCACATACCAGAAGGGGTTAGGAAAAGTGGTTTCTTGCTCTTGACCTTGTGTTACAATCTTGTCATGACTCAGATTTCACCCAGTGTGTTTGATAAGGATCTTATCTTCCCAGTCAGATTTAGCATTGTGAAAGTTTTAGAGGTAGTGGCTAACGTCACAGAACACAAAGGTGGGTGTGATGGTGAAGTATTTTTTAAGAATGATGGTGAAGTAGTGTTTAAGACTCTCTTTACTGGATAGTTTCCTTTGGCGCTAAGTTAAAGAATGTGCACCAGAGTTAAAAGACATCAGCTGAAATTCTGTACAATCCCAGTACTGTTTAAAAGACTCTCTAAAGCTATAAAAGTCTTCAAGGAAGAAAAATACAGTTTTAGAAAGGGTGAAGAAATCTTTTAGCAACTGCATGTACAGATTTATCATTTGTATGTCTTGCTTGAACAATATAGATACATTTCCCAGCCATTTTGAAGTCACTGTCTCAAAAATAATTTTTAACTGTTTTAGTACTTAGAGTATATATTTGTTTTTTGACAAAGATTCCTAAGGGAATCGAAAGTGAGCTCTTTGGTAAGCATTTATAGCAATGCTGCTTGAGTTCTTCATGGAGAAATCTGTAGCAGCACATTTCTTATTAATATGAAAAAATATGTAAGAGATGCTGTCTAGGGTATAAACTGTAAGCTTAATCCTTTGATTAAGGAAATCAGACAAATAAGAAGTTTCCAAAACCTTTGATCAACTATAGAGGATTTGGAGGAAAACAGAGACATGCTGACAGTGAATTTAGGAAATTTTCCTTAAATTGGGCAAAAGAAACAATTATTTCAAATTATGAGGAATGAAAATAATGAAAGAACAGCCTCATAAAAGCATGGTCTAGTAAAGCATGGTAGTGGTGTATAAAGGTTTTATTTCCTTATTCCACTGGCTAATTCTGGATCAAATTCTGGTCTAAACAGCCATTTGGTCCCAGGAAATGTCTGCTTTAATGTTAATACCAGTGACAATTTCTAGATTTAATTTAGCTACAGTCATTTAAGTGGTGGTCAGTGATTATATCAATCTCACCTTGTTTACACAGTGGAGCTCATGGTGCCTGGAGACACAGGAAATTCAGACTATTTTGCAGACTGGTTCATGGAGGGACAAATACTGCAGTGTAGCCTCTGAATCCACAAAAGGGTCAAAAAGCATAATGTACTCTCCTAAAATCATAACACACTGACTGTGTATGGCCTCAACAGTAGAAGCTTCATGGTTCCCAAGTTTTGTTTTTTGAAAACAGAGTTCCTACCCTTCACTGGACCATAAACAGTATAGACCTGGGCCTGTAGTCTCTGGTTACCTTAACTGTTTTTTTTTGTTTGTTTGTTTTTAGGGTTACCTTAACTGTTAAATATGTGGGAATAAAAAATGTTCACTTTATTATCTCAGTGCTTATTAGTGGTCAGATAGGAGATCACTCTCTCTGAAACTAGGAGCAAATCTACAACTTTGATTGCAAATAGATTTCCTCTAATCAATCCAAGAGCCTAGGAGAGGGTTCATGGTATGAGACTTGGGGTGATTAATAGACAAGGGGCAGGGCATGTCAAATAGTACACGCAGTAAGCTGGTGAGACAGGGAACAGCAAATGGGAGGACGCTTGGCTTGTGGTTAGTATAGCAGGGTGCAGGGCTGGAGAGAGAAGCAGGGGCTGGACTGTGGGACTCTTCCTCTTACTGCTAAGCCTGGACTTGATTCTGCAGTGAACAGCTCCTGGTGCTCAGGGAATGGGAATAACATGAAGATATTTATTCTGGGATGATTATTCTGCACTTGATTTTAGCCAAAAGGCTGAGAAGCGATGGGGATGATTTACTCTGGCTGCTAGCAGTGGGTGGGTAGATTGGAAGATTATAAGCTCTCCAGGACCCCCTAATTGAGACTGTTAATATGGACCAGTTCCAAACTGGTTCCAAACAAGTATATGCATATAACTCCAGGATCAGGAAAATAAGTTTTTTTTTCCCCAGAAGTTCCTAAATAAATGTCATGTGCACGTACACATGTGCACACACATGAAGGGCAAGGGCAGCAAACAAAAAGGCAAGGAACAGTCACTGGGGAAGCACAAAGTACCTGATGGGAAGGGACAGTCACTGTGGAGGCAGAAGGTACCAATGGGAAGGGAGACTCACTGTGAAAGCAGAAGGTACTGATGGAAGGACAGTCACTGTGGAGCAGAAGGTACTGATGGAAGGAATAGTCACTGTCAAAGCAGAAAGTACCAAAGGGAAGGGACAATCACTGTGGAAGCAGAAGGTACCGATGGGAAGGAACAGTCACTGGGGAAGCACAAGATACTGATGGAAGAACAGTCACTGGGGAAGCAGAAGGTACTGATGGAAGTGACAGTCACTGTGGAAGCAGAAGGTACTGATGGAAGGACAGTCACTGGGAAAGGAGAAGGTATGATGTCTAAGGAGGTAGAATGGCTGGAGGACAAGGCTCAGGCAATGCTATGCTCACTCCCGTTTTTCTGGCTTTAGGTCCTGGTTCCCTTCACCAGGAAGGAATGCAGAAGGAAGAGAAAGTTTGCATCCCAGATGCTAATAGATTATGACTAACCAAAGGAGCACTGTCACTCCTTCAGTATAGTCTTCCAAGGAAGCATAAATCTGGTTACACTGGATAGAAGCTTTATGATGTACCCCAACTTCCAGTGAGTTGGAGTTCTCACACTTTGGGAGGGGGATGATGGAAGGCATGAGACGGATGTGGACATTCAGAGATTTGAGGGTGTGGCTCACTTTCCTTTTGTCCTGTCAACATTAAAAGAGCAGCCTTGTACATAAAAAATTCATCTTGAATTTTTCTGATTTTGAAAAACATGTATCACCATTGAAATGAATTCTCAGAGATACTTTGACAGCACAGTGGAATTTCAAAGTAAAGGACTTTTTAAGGTCCGTGAAATATTTAGAAGACATGTGCCCTTTGTTTTCCTCAATAATAGAAGCCAGATACCTCAGACCTTTAAGCACTTTTGTAGGAATTTCAGAAATGGTGCTACTACTGAGAGGAAGTGATATTTAAGGGTTTTTGTCTTAAATCGTGTGCTCATTGCATCTGAATTCCATGGGGTAGCATTCTCCAACAAGTATGTGCAGATAATTCCAGGATCAGGAAAATAATTTTTTTTCAGAAAGTCGTCAATAAATGTGTGTACCTATCCAAGTGCACACCCACAAAAGGCAAAATATAGTATTATACTTAAATATTTTCAGATATGTAACAGTGACAAACTCAACTGTAGTTATGATTCATTTTATAATAAGTTTACTCTATAAGGAGTTTAGCTAAATAACAACTTGCATGTTGACAGAAATCTTTGACATGTTAAAGGGATTAAAGAATTAAATCCTGAGCCTTCCACGTGTTGTCTCATGGGTGATTACGGGTGCCCCTTGATTTCAGATAGGGTTATGTTCCAATAAACTCAGCCTGAGTTGCAAATATTCCAAATTGAAAAAACATTTAATGGACCTACCCTAGAGCACATCACAGCATCACAGGTTAGCCCCGCCCATTAGCCTATAGGAGGGTGATGTTGTCTGGTAATGTGTTAGGTGCTCTTGTTCATCCTTGTGACCATGTGGCTCTTGTCACTATAGCCTTATTAGAGCATGGGTCGGGCAAATAAGTTAAAAAGCTCAATTTAAGGCTGGGCACGGTGGCTCACACTTGTGATCCTGACACTCTGGAGGCCAAGGCAGGTGGATTGCTTGAGCTCAAGAGTTCCAGACCAGCCTAAGCCAGAGCATGACCCAGTCTTTAAAAATAGCCAGGTGTGGTGTTGTGCTCCTATAGTCTGAAATACTTGGGAGGTTGAGGCAAGAGGATTGCTTGAGCTGCTGTGAGTGGAGTTTGAGGTTGCGGTGAGCTGTGGTGCCAAGGCACTCTACCAAGGGTAACTAAGCAAGACTCTGTCTCAAATTTAAAAATAAATGGCTTGGCGCCTGTAGCACAGTGGTTATGGCACCAGCCACATACGCTGAGGCTGGCAGGTTTGAACCTCGCCTGGGCCAGCTAAACAACGATGACAATTGCATCAAAAAAATAGCCAGGCATTGTGGCGGGTGCCTGTAGTCCCAGCTACTTGGGAGGCTGAGGCAAGAGAATCACTTAAGCCCAAGAGTTGGAGGTTGCTGTGAGCTCTGACGCCATGGCACTCTACTGAGGACGACATAGTGAGACTCTGTCTCAAAGAAAAATGCTCAATTTAAAATCTTTTTTGTGTTCATATTAAAGTAGGTCGAAGTTGATTTTTTTTTTTTTTTGAGACAGAGTCTCACTTCATTGCCCTTAGTAGAGTGTCTCAGCATCACAGGTCATAGCAACGTAAAACTCTTGGGACTAAGCAATTCTCTTTCCTCAGTTTCCCAGATAGCTAGGCCCACGCCACAACGCCTGTTTTTTTTTTGTTTTAAGAGACAAGGTCTTGGTCTGGCTCAGGCTGGTCTTGAACTCCTCAGCTCAGGCAGTCTACTTGCCTCACCCTCTCAGAGTGCTAGTATTACAGGCATGAGCCACCATGCCCGGCCTGAAGTTGATCTTTTTTTTTTTTTTTTTGCAGCTTTTGGCTGGGGCTAGGTTTGAACCCACCACCTCTGGTATATGGGGCCGGTGCTCTACTCCTTTGAGCCACGGGTGCCGCCCTGAAGTTGATTTTTTAAATAAGTTTTTTTTCTGATTATAAAAGGATATTCAATGTGGAGAATTGGAAATTTCTAAGTAAGATTTTGTTATAAAAATTCGAAATGATTGTAAAGCAATCTGGATACTTAGTAAGTCTATTTAGACTTAGGGGGCCGTTCATTTGTGTGTGGAAAACTTTATTGATCTCCCTATGGGTATATCTGAGAACAACAAAGGAGTTATTACAGTAATGAGGTTGTCTGGGCTACTGTGAGGGTCACTACTCAGAAATAATGTGGGATTTTGTGTCTTGGGTCTTGATGCAGTCCCCTGTCCCACTGTTCAGTAGTCCTGTGACCTCATGTAAGTTACTTAATCACTTCATGCTGAATTTTCCTCTTCTCTTAATTCTGGATATTAGTAGTAACTACTTATTACTTGGTAAGTGAGGAGACTTAAATGAAATAATTACTGTAAAGTATTCTACATGGCAGCAGTTAGTTACTCATGAAGCAGTAATTGGAGCCACAGCAATTTAAGCCACACTTTTGAATATATCACCATTTTAATTTGTATTTCTACTTTTATATTAACTTTAGGGAGCAATTTAAATTAGTTGTTTATTAGACAGACTAAAGGTGAACCTTAGTGCTTTACATTGAAATTTTAGTATTGTTCTTTCCTAGATCTCTATAAACAAGAAAATAATTGATTGAAAATTATCAAATTATCAGTTATCAAGAACTATGTGCTTTTCTATTAACCTTTTAGGAGTAGGGAATCTGGCATTGAGAGGTGGTACACAGATGATCTCTGTAATATAAAATATGTCATTTGGTCACAAAAGCAACTATAAATGTTGACATTACTTTTTTGACTTCTTTTTTAAAAACAGGTACTAAGAAACAGACTGTAAAGAAATTGTGTTGTCAGATTGACATACTGAGAAAAGAACCTTTCAGCTCTAGTTTTTAAGCTCAGCTACTGTGGAGAAGTGCAGGTGACAAAATTCACATGTGCTGTCACTACATAGCACTGCAGTTTTCTCTGGGAGCTACATTTGTTTTGGTGTCCGTTTGCAGCATCTAGCATTTATACTGTGATATGTAAAGAGAAGTTTGTGAGAGATACCTTGGAACAGAGTAACAGTGTACACTGCAGGCAGTGAGTGTGTTCTGCTCTATTAATTGGTTATAATTATTGATTGGGCACCTTGATGCAAAGTCCAGAACTAGGGGCTAGGAAGTTGTCTGCCCTTGCTCTCCGTGAGTTGCTGGGTATGGTGAAGAGATGAAACTAAGATGCCAGAGGCTGCTGCAAAACATGTATGAACCACCTCGTTGCCAAAGGACAATCCTGTTGGAAACTGGAACATGGAATTCAAAGCCAGATGGTACATAGCATGACCACATTTCCTGAGGGACAGTATGGGTATAGGTTTGGGATTAAGTTTTTCTACTGAGTGTGGAATACTCTTGCTAATGCAGGCTTCCTCACTAATGATCGAACCCCCATCCTGCCTGGGACCTGTATATATTTTAATGAAAAAAGCATATGGCTAAGTGGGCATTTTAGCAGGGGAAACTGAATGGCTGTTTCCCAGGAGACCTCATAGCATGAATTCACTGCAGTCTAGTTCAGAGTTTTTAAACCTGGGGCTCATGATCCCAAGAATTGTATGTAAAATTTTTTATCTCTGTATTTTTTTCTGGGAGAAAAATGTCTAGTGTCCATTTGAACAAAAGAAAAAAGGGAATACTTAAAACATGCAGTTTTTATCATTGTAAGATCAGATCAGCCCTTCAACCAACAGTTTGTCCCAATTTATATCTAACGGCGCAGTGAACAAGCCCGGTCCACTATATTTTCTGAGCTTATTCACAAGTGTGGGTGCTCTTGGGATCCTTCTAGAAAGTAAAGTGGCCATAATTGTAGTACAGTGGTTTGTAGTACATCTGCAGTGGGAAGTCCAGTGCCTTGCAGGATGAGCAAACATCTTATCCTGGCAGGGGCTCTAGGTTTCTACTGAAGTAATGTTTACACTAAGGCCTAAAAGATGTTCAGGAGTTATCTGGGCATAAGCTGAAGGCAAAGGCGGTTGGAGTGGAAGGAGAGGGGAGGAACTGCATTTGCAGAGATCCAAGTGCCAGAAGTAGATTTTCAAAATGTGTTTTCAGCCTCTTTGCAAATTTCCTTTCCAGTAAATGATCAGAAGTTTGATGGGGTTTTTTTTTTGTTTGTTTGTTTTGCAGTTTTGGCTGGGGCCGTGTTTGAGCCCGCCACCTCCGGTATATGGGGCCGGCGCCCTACTCCTTTGAGCCACAGGCGCCACCTGATCAGAAGTAGTATTAAAGCCACATGTTCCATAAGGGACAAAATATTAGGGGTAGTGATAAAGTAGCATATTTTTCTCTTCTGGCTACGTACTTTGTTAATTTTTAAAAATTAAAAATTGTAATGGTTAATGGTGAATAAGTTCATTATATACGTGCATTTACTTCTATAGTTTAATAAAATAAACATGTCAAGTATATGATAACATGAATTTTTTATTTTATTTTTTTGTAGAGACAGAGTTTCACTATCGGCCACGGTAGAGTGCCGTGGTGTCACACAGCTCACAGCAACCTCCAACTCCTGGGCTTAGGTGATTCCCTTGCCTCAGCCTCCTGAGTAGCTGGGACTATGGGCACCCACCACAGCGCCCGGCTATTTTTTTGTTGTTGCAGTTTGGCCGGGGCCGGGTTTAAACCTGCCACCCTTGGTATATGGGGCTGGCGCCCTGTCCACTGAGCCACAGGTGCCACTGATAACATGAATTTTAATAGTTCTCTTATGTTAAGACTTAATAACCATTTCCCCAATTGGTAGAAAAATGAAACAACTATTCTTAATATTGAATACCAGAAATATGTAAATTTCTGATTAGACTCTTTATTAATTTATGTATGACCCTTCCCTGATCCTTTCAATGTTTGTGTTTGTTTATTTATTTGTTTTGGGACAGAGCCTCATTCTCTGCCAGGCAGCCTCAAACTCCTGGGCTCAAGTGATCTTCGTGCCTCAGCCTTCTGAGTACCTGGGGCTATGGTTGCCTGCCACAACACCCAGCTAATTTTTCTATTTTTAGTAGAGATGAAGTCTTGCTCTTGCTGGCACTGGTCTCATACTCCTGAGCTCTAGCGATCCTCGTGCTGTAGCCTCCCAGAGTGCTGGGGCTACAGGGTAAGCCGCCAAGCCCAGCCTTATTCTTTTGTTGATGAGCATGTGTTTCTTCTACCAAGAAAATTAAAGCTGCATAATGTTCAAAAGTTCTTAAATGAAGCATTTAGCTAAAGTCGATGGAAAATCAAGGCTATAATATTTTCATAAGTAAACATGTTAATGGTATAAGAAGTATCAACTGAACTGTGAATGTCCTTTCTGTATTTAATACAACATCTGTGCACACACAGGATGTGTGTGTGTGTGCATACGATTATATAAACCAGATTTAAGGAATCCAGTTAATTATAGCTTTCTGTCATGATTAAACAAGCACAGTGTTTGCTCAGAATAGCATCCATGATGTCACAACCATGCCTGGGGAACCAAGATCTGGCTGGAAAGACCAAGAGTGTCATTTGAGAGCACCCATCACACGCTGTGCCCCTCACGCAGGTCTACATTGTTTCCTTCTTTGAAGGTGTGCCTTGGTGGGGATAACTGGGCAGGTTTCCCGCTGTGGCTCCTCTAGTCCCATCCAGTGTGTTGTGACCTCTGTGAAGTGCTGTTGAGCAGAGGGGGGTCAATCTGTTCCTTTACGTTTTTTTTTGTTGTTCCTTTACAATTTTTGGTGTGTGAACTTTCCCTGAGAACACAGACTTGTCCCCAAATAGCCCCTGAACATTTATTTTTCATCATAATTAAATATTCTCAAAATAAAACTGTATGTGTCAATGTATTAAAAATGCTTTTTAAGGCTGGGCGAGGTAGCTCATGCCCGTAATCCCAGCACTCTAGGAGGCCAAGGTGGGTGGAATGCCTGAGCTCACAGGATCAAGAGTGAGATCTCACCTCTAAAAATAGCCGGTTGTGACTAGCGCCTGTAGTCCTAGCTACTTGGGAGGCTGAGGCAAAGAATCGTGTGCGCCCAGGAGTTTGAGGTTGTTGTGACTTATGACACCACAGCACTCTACTAAGAGTGACGAGTGACAAGTGAGATTCTATCTTAAAAAAAAAAAAATGCTTTTTAAAGAAAACTCTTTAGTATTGTATACTTTTTCTGGTTATAGAAATGGTATATTTGCATTGTAAAAGTCATAGGTACAGAAAAGTATAAACTACAAAATAGTTTTTAAAATTTATTTTGAGGTGGCCTCATTAGAATTCACCTAAAATTCTAGTACCTAGAGCTAACCACTGTTACAATTTAATAGCCAGATTCTCCTTTGAGTATATACATATGTAGTAGACCCAGTCTTCTTGGAGGCTGAAGTGGGAGGATTGCTTGAGGCCAAGAGTTCAAGATTAGCCTGGGCAACATAGCAAGACCCCATATCTACAAAAAATAAGAAAAAATTGGCGCCTGTAGTCAATCTTAACTACTCTGAAGTATGGCTTGAGCCAGAGTCTGAAGCTGCAGTGAGCTGTAATCACACCACTGCACTTCAGCCTTGGCAACAGAGCAAGACCCTGCCTTTTAATAAATTTATACAAACATCCATAGTTCACTTACATACAATTGTATATATATAAGATCATATTGTGCCTGTGCTATGTGACCTGCTTTTTCCTCTGCAGTATCTTCCTACATCAGTAAATAGAAATTTGTGTCACTTTGTTTAATGTCTTCAGTTGTTTGGATGTGGCATGATTTCTTTATTCCTTTATTATAGGTATTTAGGTTGTTTCTAAATTTTGCTATTATAGTCAGTTTCGGCACATCATGTGTATTACTTGAACATTTTACCAATGTTAAAAGTAGAATTTCTTAAATAATATTAAAAATGTTTTATACAGGCTCAGCGCTTGTAGCTCAGCGGGTAGGGCGCTAGCCACATACACCGGAGCTGGCGGGTTCGAATCCAGCCCGGGCCTGCCAAACAACAATGACAACTACAACCAAAAAACAGTGGTGCATTGTGGGGTGAGCCTGTAGTTCCAGCTACTCAGGAAGCTGAGGCAAGAGAATCACTTAAGCCTAAGAGTTTGAGGTTGCTGTGAGCTGTGACATGATTGCATTCTACCCAGGGCGACACAGTGGGACTCTTGTCTCAAAAAAAAAAAAAAAAAATTTACATATTGCCAACCTGCGTTAAACAGTAAAGGTTTTTATTTTGGTGGTTTGGCTTCATAAACTTTTACATTAGCTATTTCTTTGCAGCTTGGTTTGGCTATTTGCTGCTGCAGTTATTTGTGTTTTCTTATGCTGTGTTAAAATCTGATTTTTTTTTTTTTTCTTTGCAATTTTTGGCTGGGGCTGGGTTTGAACCCACCACCTCCAGTATATGGGGCTGGCACCTTACTCCTTTGAGCCACAGACGCCCCCCTAAAATCTGAATTTTTTGAGACAATTGGTTTAGCAGCTGTAAACTGCATAAAATATTTGATTTATTTTTTATTTATTTTTTTTTTTTAAGCTGGTGACACTGGCCTAAGCAGAGGAGAATTAGTTTTTACTATTAATAGTGCAATGAGAAATTTTACACTTTTTAAGGATTGCTAAAGTTCACTTTCTGAGATGAAAAGGCTGCTGTGATTTCTTTCTTTCTCTTAGAGCTATAAAACTTAGGGTGTATATGAGATGTACTGTGCTTCAGTACAGTCCTTTGCTCACCAAAGGTGTTCAGAAAAATTAAATGGCTTAGGTGATAACTTAAAATCTTAACTTTTTCCAGGCCCATATGTAATTCTTTGCTGATATTTTTGTTTTTAATATACTATGGGCAGAAGATAGACCTTGACCTAAATTACTGGTTTATTAGACCAGAACCTCTTAGCATGTATAGAAATTAGTTTGACAGTTCCTTTGCTAATCTTTATTATCATGTTAACAGCTAATATTATTGTTTTGGTTTGTTTTTGTTTTATTTTTGTTTGTTTGTTTGTGACAGAGTCTTACATTGTTGCCCCCAGTAGAGTACTGTGTGTCACAGCTCACAGCAACCTGAAACTCTTGGGCTTAAGCAATTCTCTTGTCTCAGCCTCCCAAGTAGCTGGGACTACAGGCACCTGCCACAAGGGCTGGCTGTTTTTAGAGACTAGGTCTTATTCTGGCTCAGGCTGGTCTCGTACCTGTGAGCTCAGGCAATCCACCCACCTCGGCCTCCCAGAGTGCTAGGATTACAATCGTGAGCCACCTCACCCGGCCCCGCTGCAGGTATTGTATAAACTTGTCATTTGGTCTTATTTTTTTCCTTATGTTTACTATTTAGCTTAGTTAGCTTTTAAAAATCCTATTCACTCTGTTTTCTTCTGATTGTGGCAAATACATGAATTCAGTTTGTAGCCAAACCAGAATGCAGGGCACATACCAGTTTCTTATAAACTTAGAGTTGACACTTTAAATTCATTATCTTTTATTTTCACAAGAAATAAGAAAATTCTAAAAACTAACACTCTAAAGCAAAGACATTGGCCTCAAGGAAACAAAATGACCCCCAGGCCTGGCAAAATCTGACTGTAACTTGGTTGCTTATAATAATACTGCTGGAGAAAAGCTATATCAAGAGGAGAGATTTTACAACCACAGCCACTTAATTAAAGGACATTAACTTTCTGAGCATGCCTGTTCAAGCACTTAATCTTGAAGTGCATGAACTTCAAGTACAACTGAAGAGAAGCCGCATCAGCCAATTACCTCCTCCAGAGAAAAAAGAAGTACAGTAATATTGTAGGTGCCACAGCCATGCTGGAGCAATGGCTCCCTCACAGGTCTGTCTCAGCAATAGTGCCAGGGCCCTGCTCTTCCACTACACTGCTGCCATCCCTGATTAACCTTGTGCCTTAAGAGCAGGTGTCTACAGTACCACCCAGTCAGATATTTTCAGAACTGTATAGTTGACCAATTTAATCATTGTTAGACCTGAAACAGAGTGATAAACAAGAAAATAATAAAGTAAAAACCTTAAATAAGCTTTGTTTCCTGATGTGGGTCCCTTGTACAATCTAACCACCCCTACCTCATATTTTTTAAGCAATGGAGTTTTCCTATGTTGCCCAGGCTGCCCTTGAGTTCCTGGACTCAGGTGATCTTCTGGTCTCAGCCTTTCAGGTCCCTGGGACCACAGGCATGTACCACTATACCAAACCTGGTCTCTCTTCTGACTAAAACAAAACTTTGTTTTTTATGCATCTTAAAAATAAGGTTACCAACATGTCCTCATTGTTAGGTTTGTAGCTAGAAGAGAGGATTTTGATCATTCCTAACGCACAAAACAATGCTTGAGGTGATGGCTATGTTGATTACCCTAATTTGATCATTACACATTGTGTACATGTGTCAAAATATCATACCCCTTAAATATATAAAATTATGTATCAGTTGAAAAATTTAAAAACTTATTAAAGTAAAAATAAAATTAAAAGGTTACCAAATTCTGTTAGGTGCATCATTTTTAACCATTTCATCCAGGCATTCTGGCGTGGTGGTTGTGGCGTCTCATTACTGCCTGCTGGGCACCGCATGTGCTGCCGTCCACTCAGCGGCTCTAAGCTGGCCTTTCTTCCTCACGGGTAGGTGACGTGAGTGGGAACTGAGGCTGTCTATTTAGCCAGAGTAACATTGGGAGCTCCCCTTTACTATGAGCTTTAACATATGTAGTGTACAACTCTGAATTATGTATGATCTATAGCAAATTATAAATCAGACCTCTTCACTGTGTCAACTAAAAGACCTTTTAGCTGTGTGTGGTGGCTCACACCTGTAATCTTTGCAATTTGGGAGGCTGAAGCAGGAGGATTGCTTAAGGCCAGCCTACGAAAGAGCATCTCTACAAAACAGAAAAATTAGTTGAGCCTAAGTGGTGGGTGCCTGTAGTCCCCACTATTCAGGAGTCTGAGACATGAGCATCGCTTCAGCCCAGGAGTTTGAGGTTGCTGTGTGGTGTGAAGAGGCCACTACATTCAGACAGGGGTCCCAGAGTGAGACCCTGTGTTGAGCAAAAAAAGGCCTTTTGATTGCTCCTCTCTGTAATTTGTGAATGTGTATTATTATGCTATAAATTAATGTTAATATAGTTATTTAAACCAAGCAAAAAATATTCTCACGACAACAAAATATTATCTGTAGAAAAAATGAAATGTGCCAGGAAAGAGGTAATAGTTGTCCATGCTGCCGTCTGGCTCTTTGACATTTCAGACATGGTTGTTTTAATATTTGAACATACTCCAGAAGGCACAATCTTAAAAATGTTTTACAAATCCTTCAGTGATTATATATAAAATAATGACATGTTGCTTATCCTTTATTACAGTAAATCCCTGAGGATGCCAAGGTAACCTGGAGAATAACTTCAAAGGGAAAAGACTTTTCTCGGGGAGGAGGATTCTCTTAAATTGCTTTCATCACTCTGACACTTAAAACTTTAAACCCTGTTTAAAAAGAAAACAGAGGGCGGCGCCTATGGCTTAGTGGGTAGAGCACCGGCCCCATATACCGAGGGTGGTGGGTTCGGACCCAGCCCCGGCCAAACTGCAACAAAAAATAGCCGGGCGTTGTGGCGGGTCTCTGTAGTCCCAGCTACTCTGGAGCCTGAGGCAAGAGAATTGCCTAAGCCCAGGAGTTGGAGGTTGGTATGAGCTGTGATGCCATAGCACTCTACCAAGGGTGATAAAGTGACACACACACACACACAAAAGAAAGAAAACAGAAAATATTTTTGTCTGGTTAGAGTAGAAACATGCTCTAAAAGGAACATGCCAAGAGAAAAAGTCAGGTCAGTCCAGGGACCTATCACACGTTTCCAGCTAGGGATTCACTTCCCCGAGCTTTACATGTACAACTCTGGGAGGAGCTTTACATGTTGCTTTAATAAAATAGACTTTTAGGCTGGGCGCCTGTGTCTCAAGTGGCTAAGGCGCCAGCCACATACACCTGAGCTGGGGGGTTAGAATCCAGCACGGGCCCGCCAAACAACAATGACGGGTGCCTGCAACCAAAAAATAGCCTGGCATTGTGGTGGGCACCTGTAGTTCCCGCTCCTTGGGAGGTGGAGGCAGAAGAAGCGCTTGAGCCCAGGAGTTGGAGGTTGCTGTGAGCTGTGATGCAACAGCACTCTATCCAGGGCGACAGCTTGAGGCTCTGTCTCAAAAAAAAAAAAAAAAAATTAGACTTTTATTTGTATTAGAAGAAAATATAGTTTCAAATTAAATAAAAAGTATAATGACACTATCTAATGTGTTGACTTTTGCAAGGCCACAAAGCAAGTCTGTAGAGCAACTCATGGTAAAAGAGCATGATTCTTAGCCAGGTATTGTGATGGGCACCTATACTCCCAGCTACATCAGAGGCTAAGGCAGGAGGATCACTTGAGCCCAGGAGTTTGAGGTTGCTGTGAGCTGTGATACCACATCCCTCTACCAAGGGCCACAGAGTGAGACTCTATCTCAAAAAAAAAAAGTGCATGGTTCTGTGAATCTATGGCCTACATAGTGTAGATCCTTAACTTACTACAGATCAGAGGATTATGCCAGAAAATGACATGTGCAAATATATCTACATGTAATATATTTTAGCACTTAGTCCCGTAAAATAGTAGCAATCAATACAGTAGGTTTTTTTCTGTGTGGGACATTTTCTAAGTGTTTTACATATACAGATCCATAATTTCAAAAAAATAGGAAAAGAAGTTCTAAGGACAGGCGTGGTACCTCACGCCTGTAATCCCAGCACTCTGGGAGACATAGGCAGGTGGATTGCTTGAGCTCGTGACAAAGAAAATAGAAGAACTGAGGGATGAAGATTGCTTGAGCCCAGGAGTTGGAGGGTGCTGTGAGCTATTACGCCACGGCACTATACTAAGGGTGGCAAAGTGAGACTCAGGATCCAAAAAAGAAAAAGTTCTGGAAACTAAAAGCATTTTTCATAAATTTGTCTAAACTCATTTAGTGATAAAACATGACCTGAATTTACTTACGGCTATTTATAGTGTTTATTTATCCTATTTAATCTGAATATTCATTTCTTTCTTGCTAAAATATGAATGTGCTTGATTGTGGGGTGCCACCCCAGATGCTACTGGTTCTGAATGTTAAGTAAACATCTAGCTTTATTGAATTATAAGTGATTTATTTTGTCTGTCTTCAGGTGGCATCCTTTGTTTTGAAGAAGAATAAAAGTTGTTTACTTTTTTAAAATTTTATTTTAGAAAAGCCACTATTTTGCATCATGACATTTGTCTTGAGTCTAATATAATATTCCACATGCTTTTCAGCTTTGCTGAAGTGATCAGAATAAATGTTGGAATAGGCTACTGTTGTGTACCCTCAGAATAATAAGTCTACCAAAGTAATACATTTCCAGTGAAGGGAACAGAGATGCACATTTGCACGTGGAATTGTGGCTCTGCACATGGAAAGCCATTATTTAATACTGATAGTTGGTATTTCTGCTTAGTTGTTGGATTCATACCCCTTTTGACTGTTAACCTCTGTGTTAAATGGAAAGAGTACTGGGACCCCCCCCCCCATTTCACTTATACCTTTGGAAATCTTGTTTTTAATAGCACTTTTCTTTCTTGGCTTGCATGACATTTTTTCTTTCTTTTCCTTTCTTTTTGCCGTTTGCAAAGACTCTTGGGAGGATTTGACAGATTTGGTGGAGCAAATGCGTGATGATACAGAAGGTGCGTGCCACACCAACATCTTTCAGCTTTTTTTCCCTTGGTTTTTAAAATTTTCTAATCACCTTTAATTGGTTTTCCGTAAGAGGAAATGTCAGCTTCAATTTTTATTTCCCATGGCAGTAACTGGGAAATCTTTGTGTTTATGGTTCCAAGTAAAATGGCTAATGTTTATTTACACTGTTTTTTAGATATTTGTTGAATAAAGTGTATAAAGGGGACATTATTTCAAGATTATATCAAGTTTTTCTATGGCTTTTTTAATTTGTTGAAAAGGTGTAGATTTTATTACTCATGTAAATATGTTTGTTAAATTTCATAGGAGTCAAAAACATCTCAGGAATCTAAAATGTTTGATCCGAAATGTTGCTCTGATTTGTATATTTCCATGACCCTGTATACTTTTAACTTTGTCATGTAATAGCCTTCTTTTCTGCTGGAATTGTCCTGAAAAGCAACTCATATGTTCTATTGTGTCAGTTACCTCAAACCAATAATTGCTTCTTCTGTTGTCATGGCATCTGCCTTTAGGGAGCATAGGGTGAATTACATACTCCATATTAATAGAAAAATTGGGGTTGCTGTCCACTTTACCATATCATACATCCTCCCACATTGCCGAGGCAAAGTGAGGGCAGAGTCTGTCTTAAGCTTCTCATTATCCTCATCAGACTAGGGCGGTTCTGTCCTCAGTATGTTGGTCTTGGCGGGCACTTTCCCTCCCTGTCACAGGGTACGGGCACTTTCCCTCCTGGGTCAGGGCGCAGGGGCACTTTCCCTCCCTGTCACAGGATACGGGCACTTTCCCTCCTGGGTCAGGGCGCAGGGGCACTTTCCCTTCAGGATCACAGTGCACAGACACTTTCCCTCCTTGGGACGCTCAGCAGGGTCTCTTTAGCACTTCCCTTGGAATGAGTAAGTTATGATTCTGAGTTTGTTTCATTTCCGGTGGTCAAACTACTTTTTATGCCATCTTTGATTCTGCTTTTATAATTGATTATATATAATTCCATGAGAGAACCAGTCACTGTTGTCTGATTGACAGTTCATATACCTGAACAAAAGTGCATAATAGTCACTATTACATTAGCTGCTACCTCATCATCATCATCATCATCATCATCATCATTATTATTTACCAGGCACTATCAGGTTTAATAGACCAGATAGTAAAGAAAAATGCTATGTAAAATCTGTGCCCTTCTTGAGGACTTTGGCCCCATATTTCAACATGGGCAGAGTTCCTTTTCTGTAATACAGAGCACAAATGCCAGAGTCAAGCTTACTATGAGACCCAGCCTCCTCTTTTTCTTTTTCTTTTTGCTCGAGTTTTTGTGAATAGTTTTAATAATATAGTACATAAAAAACCCAGGAGATGTGAATTGTGTCAGTACCTTGGTGGTCATAGTAAATTACCAGTCAAGTGGGTGTCTAGCTTTGTTGGTCAGGATAGTGTGTATGAAATAGTCTTCCTGGAATATAGTTCTTTAAAAAAAAAAAAAATCAGGGAGGGTAATTGGTGGGACTACACCTACGGTGCATCTTACAAGGGTACATGTGAAATTTACAAAATGTAGAATATAAATGTCTTAACACAATAACTAAGAAAATGCCATGAAGGCTATGTTAACCACTTCGATGAAAATATTTCAAATTGTATATAAAACCAGTACACTGTAACCCATGACTGCATTAATGTACACAGCTATGACTTAATAAATGGTTGTGATTTTTAAAAAAAAAAATCAGGCTTGTCACCCGTAGCACAGTGGTTGTGGTGCCAGCCACATATACCATGGCTGGTGGGTTCGAACGCAGCCCAGCCAGCTAAACAACAATGACAACTGCAACAAAAAATAGCCAGGTGTTGTGGTGGGTGCCTGTAGTCCCAGCTACTTGGGAGGCTGAGGCAAGAGAATTGCTTAAGCCCAAGAGTTTAAGGTTGCTGTGAGCTGTGACACCATAGCATTCTACCCAGGGTGACAAAGTGAGACTGCCTCAAAAAAAAAAAAAAAAAAAATCAGAATGGGAGGAGAATAGCTTTACTTGTTAAACCTTTTTAGTCATTTCATTCTTGTTTTCCTTATATCATTTTTTACTTCTCTCAACTCATGGCCTCAATCATAGTTACATGAAATGCTAGAATTTTACTGTATTACATAACTCAGAGATTCTGTGAATGAGTAGCAGTAAGAGGAGACTCGTGTTGTGCAGAGCTGCCTGCATGTGACAGGCGTGCACAGCAGTTCAGGCTGGGGGAGAGTCCTGGCTTCAGACCTGAGCCGGCCGAGGACATAGGCGGGCGCTGCTCTTGCAGGAGACCCTCACTGCGGGATTGTTGCTGTTCGGTCTCTCATCTGTGACTATGGATGTGCCATTATTGGCTTTTTAATAGGTGAAGTATTAACACTAGTTTCTGGCTTTCTGAAAGATTGCTCTTTATTTTTATTTACTTATTTATTTATTTATTTATTTTTTGATTGCTCTTTAAAATAACCTCTAGTCAGTTGTAGATTTGAACTAGTCCCCCCCTCCCCCAGTTTTGGCAAGGTTGAAACTTGCGTTTGAATTGTTTCTTACAGTGGTAATTGGTTCGTGTTCGACGTGCACATAAGCTGTGTCTTAGTAGCATATGAGCTTGTCTTCATAGGGTAGCAGTGGTTGATTATCTTACATCTCACTCCCTCACATGTTAGTAATTTGTGTCCAAAAATGTTTCCAAAATGGGCAAATCACTTGAGGCAAGGAGTTCAAAATCAACCTGAGCAACAGTGAAAGCTCATGTACAAAAAATAAAAAATCTAGCTGGCATTGTGAGAACCTGTAGTCCAGCTACCTGGGAGTATCGCTTGAGCCCAAGAGTTTGAGGTTGCTGTGAACTAGGCTGATGCTTGGGACTCTAGCCTGAGTGACAGCATAAGACCCTGTCTCAAAGGAGAAGAAAAGAAACGAAAAGAAAAAAATGTTTTGAAACTCACTAGGAAAATTATGAATATTAAATTAGATAACAAAAAGCACGTAGTTTATTACTTTTAGTTTCTCAATAAATATTTAATTCCTATCTACTCTCATTACAAACTTTGAAACAGGTTTTGTGAATTTGCTTTCTACCCATCTCTCTGCGGATTGAAAAGGTCAAACACTGCTTGAATTTAGGAAATAATATACCTGTGTAAAATATAAAATATGCCTACAGAGTTGCATTTTTACTCCTTGACATGGGAAGGGGGATGGAGTTAAGACATTATGTTCATTATTATTGGAAAACAGAACATACCTGAGGCATTGTCTTAACTTCTAGAGCTGGGCCCCATGGTGAACATGAAAACTTACTGAATTAAATAAAATTGCTGTATTTGTGGAAGACTGGAGTAAGTGTATTAACTGATAATTTCTGGTTCTTAGCATGCTTAAGCACTTGTAAATGCTTACCACATTGAACTTGTTTAATCTTCAAGACCCTATAACATCATTTTGTAGGTGAGGAAAGTGAAGCAGACAGAGGTTAAGAAACTTTCTCAGTGGACTACTACTCAGCAATTATAAGGAACAAACTACTGATAATATGTAGCAACCTGGATGACTCTCCAGAGAATTAAGCTCAGTTTAAAAAAGCCAATTTAAAATATTACATTATACATTATTGTGATTCCATTTAGATAGCATTCTTAGTGTGATGAAACTATAAAAAGGGAGATTCATGGTTGCCATGGTTAAGGATGGGGTGGGGAAGGAGGCGTGTGGGTGTGGCTATAAAAAGTGGATAGGAAGGGTCCTTGTGGTGAAGGAAGCTCCGTGTCTTTCATTCATTGACAATATCCTAGTTGCAATAATGTACTGTAATTTTGGGAGCTATCTTGAGGGGAACTAGGTTAAAAGTATTTGGTATCTTTCTGTATGATTACAATTTCAGAGGAATACTCAGTTATCTCGAAGGGGGAGGGGCAGGGGGCGTTTCCCTAAGTCACAGCTCGGAAGAGTTTGAGTAGAGCTCAGACTTCTATAGACTGGCTGTAGAGAAGAGCTTGTGCTCTCAGCCACGGCACCAAGGTTCTTCAAACTTACTTGACCCAAGAACCACATCATTTATTTGTACCTGTTACATAAAAGTTTAATGGAATGATATGTAATCTTACTACAGAGGACACTAAATCAATTTTATGATCCACTGGGGATTGTGACTTTCAGTTTAAAAAGCATTCCAGTATCCCAGGCTGGCCTCTCTGGTGTATATCCAGTTGATCTCTAGCCACTCTGTAGGTGTGTGCAAAAATAACCTTTCTGAAACAACTGTTTTGGCACACTTTACAGGTTAGTTTGTAACCCTGCATCATTCTATTTCTCTTTAAACCATCTCCCCTGGTGAAAACATCTGAAAAGGTATAATTGCTGCTATTATCCCTATGCTGAAGAATCTTCAGCTTGAAACTTTTAATTTCCATTTGCAGCTATGTGATTAAAAATATGTTGGCTCAGCACCTGTAGCTCAGCTGTCAAGGCGCTGGCCACATGCACCATTGCTGGTGAGTTCAAATCCAGCCCGGGCCTGCCAAACAACGATGACAACTACAACAACAACAACAATAAAATAGCCAAGCGTTGTGGTGGGTGCCTATAGTCCCAGCTACTTAGGAGGTTGAAGCAGGAGACTCACTTAAGCCATCAGTTCTCAACCTGTGGGTCTCGACCCACCGAACTGTACTACAGGGCCGTGGCATTAGAAAAGTTGAGAACCACTGGCTTAAGGCCAAGAGTTTGAGGTTGCTGTAAGCTGTGACACCACTGCACACTCTACTGAGGGCAACATTGTGAGAGACGGTCTCAAAAAAAAAAAAAAAGTCTGTTTTTTCGCTTACTTCCGAAACACTTGCTCAGTTTTTTTCACTTCTGTTTGTAGCAATATTGTTCTAGTCTCTTAGGGCAGAAACCTAGAGTTATTCTTAAATCTCCATTTCCTTAATAGATACTCTTAGATTACTTTCCTATGACTGTCTAAACTTGAATCACCATAGTTCTTCATGGCAGACCATTTTGATCCTCTTCCTCTGGTTTTATTTTGCATAATCCTCAGATTATTCATTCCTAATTTTTTTTTTTTTTTTTTTTTTTTTAGACAGTTTCACTATGTCACCCTGGGTAGAGTTCTGTGGTATCACAGCTCACAACAACCTCAAACTTTTGGGCTTACATGATTATCTTGCCTCAACCTCCTAAGTAGCTGGGACTACAGGCACCTGCCACAATGCCAGGCTATTTTTTTGTTGTAGTTTTCATTGTTATTTAGCAGGCCTGGGCCGGGTTTAAACCCACCAGCTGAGGTGTATGTGGCCAGAGGGCACAGAGCCTATTCCCAAACAACTTTAATCATAGTGATCCTCTGCTCAAACATATAGTGGTTCCCATTGTGTGCTGTATTAATATACGTCTAGTTTCAGAGACTTCCTTGTCTGACTCGTGCTCACCTGTGTTTTCTAGTTCCTGGTTAGAACGCCTCATTCCTTCTTATTTTTCCTACCTGACTTCATACACCATTGTCACCATTTGCAACACTCCTTCATTGTTCTGTGATGCCACAGCATTTAGGCTCCGGCCTCAAGTCCTACAGTGTGTTGAGACTGATCTTGCTTTTATTCATATTACTTTTGGTGTTATCTTTTTTGGAGCACAAGAGTACGGTATTCCAGGGAGTTAAACTAAGAATGGAGACTATTCCTGTTTGGGTTTTTCTTTTGTTGTTGTTTGTTTTTTAAGACAGAATCTTAAGTTGTCACCCTTGGTAGAATGCCATGGTCTCACAGCTCACAGCAACCTCCAACTCTTGGGCTTAAGCGATTCTCTTGCCTCAGCCTCCCAAGTAGCTGGGACTACAGGTGCTCACCTCAATGCCTGGCTATTTTTGTTGTTGTTGCAGTTGTCATTATTGTTTAGCTGGCCCAGACCGGGTTCGAACCTGCCTGCCTCAGTGTATGTGGCTGGCACCCTAACCACTGAGCTATGGGTGCTGAGCCTACTCCTGTTTTTGTCAAGTCTAGGGTTTACCCTACTATTACAAACTAATAAATTAGCCTGTTTCTGTTTCTTAGATGCTGGCAAAAGACACACAGCTTCTAGGTCAGGGGAAAGGACATTATCACTCATAACACCCCAAGTAGCCTGAGCACCAGCATGTCTGTACCAGAATCCCACAGAGTGACACTGGCTCTGGGACATGCTACGTATATTGGATGTTTGTGTTGGGTCTGAAGAACACTGAGTTTGGGGGGTCCCTGGCTTTTATAGGAAGCAGTAGAAAAGCCCCATCTCTCACAGTTATCATTTGTGTCAGCAGCACTGAGAAATGGCCTGGGTGAGAGTTGTCAGGACTTTACAGACTTAACACATCCCAGTAAAGACTTGTGGGGCACCAGAGGTCCGAGGAGGATTGTCTCCCCCAACATCACTCAGGAAGTAGGAGAAAGACAGAGGTCTGATTCTTCTAGAAGAGCGATCTGGGGGGTTTTGTTCTTTTGAGACAGAGTCATAGCTCACAGTAACTTCGAACTCTTGGACTCAAGCAATCCTCTTGGCTCAGCCTCCTGTGTAGCTCAGACTACAGGCACCTGCCACCATGCCCAACTAATTTTAGAGATATGGTCTTACTCTTGCTCAGGTTGGTCTGGAACCTCTGAGTTTAAGCAATCTACCCACCTCAGTCTCCCAGAGTGCTGGTATTACAGGCGTGATTCACTGTACTCAGCCTGAGAAATCTGTTTTTGATCACAGTGTTACCTCCTGATATCCATTTAAATTATTTGCTGTACAATAAATTGAGCAAAGCAGGGAACTCTTAAATTGTATTTATCACCTAGAACTCTTATGTTGTCTCAAAACAAAGAAGGCTGCCTGTTGTCCCAGCTCCTGAATGCTCCTATAGGAGGTGTCTTCTGTGGCATGGCATTCTTCAGATAAAGGTATCTCAAGAAGTTTGGAAAACTTTACAAACTAAAATCGATTCTGGTATCATATCTAAGAAACCATTGCCTATCCCCTGGTCATACAGATTAAGACTTATTTTTATGCTTTTTATGACTTATATAGTTTTTAGTTCTTATAATTTGGTATCTGATCCATTTTGAGTTAATTTAAAATTTTTTTTTTTTTTTTTTGTAGAGACAAAGTCTTACTTTATCACCCTTAGTAGAGTGCCGTGGCATCACACCGCTCACAGCAACCTCCAACTCCTGGGCTTAGGCGATTCTTTCACTCTGCCTCAGCCTCCCAAGTAGCTGGGACTACAGGTGCCCGCCACAACACCCGGCTATTTTTTTATTGCAGTTTGGACGGGGCTGGGTTTGAACCGGCCACCCTTGGTGTATGGGGCTGGCGCCCTACGCATGAGCGACAGGTGCTGCCCTGAGTTAATTTTTTAAAGAATTCTTCTGCATGTGCATATCCAGTTGTTCTACCAGCATTTGTCGAAGAGACTATTCTTTCCCAGTTGAACTGTTTGGATACCCTTGTTGAGAATCAATTGCCTATGAGCCATTCACTTCTGGACTGTTCCATCGACCTGTGTGTCTGTCCTTAGGATGATATCACACAGCCTTGATTACTGTTGCTTTGGAGTGAGTTTTGAAATCAGGAAGTGTTAACCCTCAAACATATTCTTTCTCAGAATGTGAGAAAGAATTAGCTATTTTGTCTATTTTGAGTGCCTTTCCTTTCCATTTGTGCTTTGGGATAAGGTGGTCAGTTTCTGCAAAGGCAGCTCCTGATTTCATAGGGATTGCTTTGAGGAGTATTATCAACTTAGCAATATTAAGTCTTTCACTCTGTGAACACCAGATGTCTGTTTTGATCTTTTTAAACTTTTAACAATGTTTTGTAATTTTTAGTGTATAAGTCTGTGCTTTTATTAAGTTTATTTGTAAATATTTTATTCTTTTTGGTGCTATGGTAAATGGAATTGTTTTTAAATTTCCTTTTTGAATTGTTCAAGTGTGTAGAATTACAATCATTATTATTTTTTATATTGATAATGAGGGTCTAATGTTTTCCATTTCTAAGATAAAGTTCAAGTTGTAGTTGAGTCATTCACCAGAGGTGTGCCGAACACCTTTACATTGTGAAAGTATAGTTTACTTTTGATAATTGATCTTACACCCTGCAGCCTTGCCAAAGTAATTTATTAGTTTGTACTTTTTTGTGTGTATGGATTGCTCAGGATTTTTCATGTATATGATCATGTCATCTGCAAATATAGCTTTACTTCTTCCTTTCCTATCCAGATGCTTTTTGTTTCCTTTCCTTGTCTGATTCTCCTGGCTGGTTGCTCCTGTACATTGCTGATTAGAAGAGGCGACAGTAGCCATTGTCTGGTCCCTGATCTTTGTGAAAGCCTTCAGTCTTTCACCACTAGCTACGTTAGCTTGAGTTTTCCATAGATGTCTTCTGTCACGTTAGGAAGTCCCCCTTCTCTTCCTAGTTTGCTGAATGTTTGTATCATTAAAAGATGTTGGATTTTGTCAAATGCTTTGTCTGCTTTTCCTGAGATGATCATAGGTAACTGTCCACTACTTTGTTAATTAGTGTATTACTTGGTTGATTTTTATATATTGGACCAACTTTGCATTCTGGGATAAATCCTACTGGGTTGGGTTGTTACTATTACAAATTTGGTTTACCAGTATTTTGTTAAGGATTTTTGTATTTACAGAGCTGGGTGCAGGTGCACTTGCTCACTCCTGTAATCCTAGCACTCTGGGAGGCTAAGAGGTGTAGATTGCTTGAGCTCAGGAGTTTGAGACCATCTGGAGCAAGAGCGAGACCTTGTCTCTACTAAAAAAATAAAATTAGCTGGGTATTGTGGCGGGTGCCTGTAGTCCCAGCTGCTTGGGAAGCTGAGGCAGAAAGATCACTTGATCCCAAGAGTTTCAGGTTGCTGTGAGCTATGAGGAGCCACAGCATTCTGCCCAAGGTTACAGAGGGAGACTTTGTCTCCAAAAAAAAGATCTTCTCATTTACAGTTATAGGAGTTTTTGTTTATTTATTTTTTTGTTAGAGGAGTTTTAATCTATCGTTTTCTTATAGTATTTTTTTTTCTTATAGTATCTTTGATGACCAATATCAAGGTAATACTAGTCTCATAGGATGAGTTGGAATGTTCCCCTTTCTTCTGTTTGTTTTTTTTTTTTTTTTGAATAGTATGTGAAGGATTGGTGTTAATTCTTTAAGTGATTGGTAGAATTTAACAAGCTAACTGCAGAGTCCTGGCCCCCATCTGAGTTTTTTTATTATTGTTGTTATTAATTCAGTATCTTTACTTGTTATAAGTTGGTCTGTATTTTTTATTTCTTCTTGTGTCAGTTTTAGTAGTTTGTGTCTTTTTTAAGAAATCGTCCATTTCCTCTAGGTTATCTATTTGTTGGTGTACAGTTGCCTACCGTCTTTCCTTTTAATCCTCTTTATTTCTGTAAGATCACTACTAATGTCCTTTCTTTCATTCCTGATTTTTGTATTTTGAACCTTCTGTCTTTTCTCTCTCTCTCTTTTTTTTTTTTTTGAGACAAAGTCTCACTATGTCGCCCTTAGTAGAGTGCTGTGACATCACAGCTCACAGCAACCTCCAACTCTTTGGCTTAAGTGATTCTCTTGCTTCTGCCTCCCAAGTAGCTGAGACTACAGGTGCCCGCCACAATGCCTGGCTATTTTGTTGTTGTTGTTGCAGTTGTCATTGTTTAGCTAGCCCAGGCTGGGTTCAAACCCTCCAGCCTTGGTGCATATGGCTATCCCATAACCACTGTGCTACGGCACAGAGCCCCTTCTGTCTGTTTCTGTTGGTCGGGCTAGCTAAATGTGAAAGTTGTTCTTACCAAAGAACCATCTTTATATTTTGTTGATTGTGTCAGTAGTTTTTTTTACTATTTATTTCTGCTCTGATCTTTATTGTCTTCCTTCTTCAAGGGCTTTCTACTGATATATATATATCAGTAGATGTATATATCTCTCTATATATATAAAATTTGTGTCCATAAAGTTCGTGTGAAATTTAAATTGTAAATTTAAGAACACCCTTTATATTGGTTGCTTTTGAAGAAGCCAACTGTGAAATCCTGGAATTATGATATGCTAGAGCAGGGAGAGTCATGGGGTGACGGCTTTTCAAGGTATACTACTGTACATACATATTGCCTGGGGGGCCAGTTAAAGTACAGAAGTTGATTCTGTGGTACTGGTGGGGCCTGAGACTTTTGGCTTCTGGAAGCTTTCCACATGAGGCAGAGCTGAAGTTCTGGGACCACATAGCAGCCAGGGTCTAGTTCATTTGCTGTCAGAGTTCTGTTGCAAACAGCAGGCTTTCATTTTTTTGTGTCCGTGTGATATTCTGGTATGCATACGTACCACACTTTGTCTGTTTACCCATTGTTGGGCGCTTGTGCCCATCCCATCTCGTGGCTTCACGACTCGTGCTGCAGCAGACCTGGGAGAACATGTTGGTCTCTGTTCCTTCCGATGAACGTTCAGGAGTTGGACTGCTCCCTCGTGGCAGTTCTGTGCTTAGTTTTTGAGGAACCTCCATACTGTTTTCCATAGTACAATTTACATTCTTTTTTGTTTGACTTTCACTTTAGAGAAGTAGTTCTCCACAGACGCCCCAGGGTACTGCTCAACTTAATTTACAGAACAGACCCCCATAAAAAAGAATTAACCAGCTCAAGATGTCAATAGTGCCAAGGTTGGGAACAGTATTTTCTAAAGAATGGGTGAGTTGTTTTGTGTTTGATGGAGGTTAGTTTAAATAGGTATCAGGAATTTAGTTTCCACAGGCCAGTTAATCTCTCTGCGCTCTAGACCCCACCTAACCAGATGTCGTCCATATTTCTGCTACTGATTACGTTGATAGGTTGGTATGCAAACCGACCACCACTTCTGGACTGTGTCTCAAAGCATGGTATTTTTTACTTAATCCAAATCTCTCTCTCCCTGCATGACTAGTTCTCACTAGGTTGGAATAAGGGTAGCATGCTTAATGTTGTTATTAGCTCCTGAATTAATGGCTTGAGGCAGAGTGAGCACGACCTTACGAGCCATCCCCTCCAATCCCCTCAGCTTAGTTTTCTGCCATCTGTGGAGAGGTCACAGACAAGAAACCAGCCGCTGTTCACAGACACTCCAAACACTGCCCTGGTCCTTTGCTCCAGCAATCATAGGAGGTCAGAAACACTGTGTATGTATATGCTGGTGATTAGTGGAAATTAATGTCTGATAAAGTTCTCCTTCATGGCTGTCCTTGAGAAGGATCTTTGTGTATTTGACTGTCCCCTTGTGAGCTGATTCCATTCTTGACAAGTTGACCTTCTGTGAGCAGTGATAGCCACATCTGAGCTGTGGCCCTACAAACATTTTGTTGTTATATGAAAAAGAATTACTGGTAATATATACCAATTTTGACTTTTATAAAAAGTACTTCTCTAAAAATATCACCCCAAAGAATACTCCCAACAAAGTTAAAATTTATGTTATTGGAATTTTAAAACTGTAAGTCCTTAAACTTAACAGAGAAAATGATTAATTTAGAATATGACCATTTGATTCTGCTCATTTAACTTGGAACTTAGGTATAAATAAAAACACTGAAGAAAATTACTTGCTATAATTTGCATAAAATAGTCTGTTTTGTATTAAGTGGTTTATTTTTATTACAGAAGCATAATTTTATTTGTACTTTTAATACTCTTATGAAGAGGTGAAATACTTCTTAGAGCACTAGGCCTTTTTTAGTTTTTTGTGACAATTTGATAAATTAGATGTATTTGATGTTTGGGCTGAAACACATAGCATAATGACACGGACATTGGCTTTCATATCAGGTTCAGGCCCAAATTCTGTCACTTAGGGACTGTTTGACCATGGCCACTTAACTGTTGTGGTCCTGCTTCAGCATCTGAAAAGAAGGGAGAATAGGCGGCGCCTGTGGCTCCAGTGGTTAAGGCACCAGCCACATGCACCTGAGCTGGTGGGGTTGAATCCAGCCCAGGCCCGCCAACAACAATGACAGCTGCAACCAAAAAATAGCCGGACATTGTGGTGGGCGCCTGTGGTCCCAGCTACTTGGGAGGCTGAGGCAGGAGAATCGCTTGAGCCCAGGAGTTTGAGGTTGCTGTGATCTCTGATGCCATGGCACTCTACCCAGGGCAACAGCTTGAGGGGCTCTGTCTCAAAAAAAAAAAAAAAAGAAGAAGAAGAAGAAGAAGGGAGAATACTTAAATGATAGTAATAAAAGAATAAGTAAATAAGCTGGACACGTAAGTGATGGATAGGAGGGGAGGACAGACGTTACTTGGAGTCGTCGTTTATAAGAGCATGACAGTCAGCAGGAGCATGGAGTTTGGAGCAGACATGGGACTCTGGCTCTGGGGTGGTCTCTCATTTTGCCCGGGCCACATGGTGAGTCAGGGCAGAGCAATTAGAACTTGATTTTCTTAAGTCTCATTTTCCTTCCCTGTGAAATTGAGGTGTTGATGAGAGTGCAGTGAGACGGGGTGCCTCCCCCCTCTCCTGAAATAATGTATCCATCTCATACTCATGCTTTTAAGACTTAATGCTAAGTCTTAAAAACTGTGGGAGTTTGATTAAGATCCAGTCTGCATTATACTAATAATGCTAATGTGTAGTTTAAATAGTAACAGTCCTAACTGGTATAAAGACTCATACAAATAGCATACTTGGAATACATTTTTTTTTTTTGTTTTTTGAGACAGAGTCTCACTATGTTGCCCTCAGCAGAGTGCTGTGGCATCACAGTTCACAGCAACCTCAAGCTTTTGGGCTTAAGTGATTCTCTTGCCTCAGCCTCCCGAGTAGTTGGGACTACAGGTGCCCACCACAGTGCCCAGCTGTTTTTGTTTGCAGTTGTCATTGTTGTTTAGCAGGCCTGGGATGGGCTTGGACCTGGTGTGGTGTATGTGGCTGGTACCCTACTCACTGAGCTACGGGCGCCGAACCTGGAATAAATTTTGTTTAAGCAAACTTTTTTGCTTACTTTGGCTTAAGTTCAGATCACTTCATAAATTGGGTAGAGAATGAGGGGGTAGAAAGCCAGAGTGTGCTGGGAGCCCAGTAAGATGGTGGTGGCAGGTCAGGGTGCTGGCAGAGGCAGTGAAGAAAATGTTAAAAGGCTGAACTCAAGGCTTGGGGCTTGATAAAATACATCATTCTTACTAGTTCTTTAAGGAATAGTGGCATGATTTTTTTTTTTTTTTTTGAGACAGAGCCTCAAGCTATCACCCTGGGTAGAGTGCTGTGGCGTCACAGCTCACAGCAACCTCCAACTCCTGGGCTCAAGCGATTCTCCTGCCTCCACCTCCTAAGTAGCTGGGACTACGGCACCCACCACAAGGCCTGGCTGGGTTTTTTTGGTTGTAGCAATCATTGTTGTTTGGCGGGCACTGGCTGGGTTCCAACCCACCAGGTCAGGTGTATGTGGCTGGCACCTTAGCCACTTGAGGCACAGGCACCGAGCCACGTGATTTTTTTTCGCAGTGAGTGCGTGGTGGAGAATACAGCTAATATCATGGTGTGGAGCCACTGTCTTGATTCTCCACAAAGCACCAACAGCCGTACCCACTATTGCTTTTGCACTACTGGTGCAAATGTTAAGATAGTGAGAAAATACTGAATTTTAAAATGTGTTGTTTCCAGTAACACGCTTCATCCTCTCCCCCTCCACCCCCTATGGCTGCAGATCCTAATTATCTCATGGCCAACGAGCGCATGAACCTGATGAACATGGCCAAGCTGAGCATCAAGGGCTTGATCGAGTCGGCGCTGAACCTGGGGAGGACCCTGGACTCCGACTACGCCCCTCTGCAGCAATTCTTTGTGGTGATGGAGCACTGTCTGAAACACGGCTTAAAAGGTAGGCATGTACCAGCGTGCAGAAGCACCACTGTTCCTGGCAGTGGGGGTGGGGGTGAGGGGGAGCACGTTCTCTGTGGGGTTGTAGAGTAGTAGGCTTGAGTTGGTAACAAATTCCCTGGAGTGCAGCCAGTATGTGAACAGGCTTACGGTTGACTTAAAGGACTTATAGGGCTTAAAACATACAGATGAGTGACTCTGAGTTGGAAGGCCATCGTGAGTAATGAGTCCAGTGTGGCAGTCCTGTTGTCAGGTGGAAGTGGGTCTGCCCGGGGTGAGCTAGGGCTTGTCAGATCACACCAAGAGTTAGGGCAGCACAAGTGCTAGAATTTGGCGTCCTGGCTCCTGCTTCAGTGAAATCTTTTGAGGGCAGGACCTGGTTTTGTTCCCTTTTACTTCCCAGTATTTAATGTCTTATTTCTGGATTACATATTCGTTTTCATTGGACTATTTCTTCATTAATGCCACAAGGTTTTAAATACTATATTATTAAAATATTTTTATTGTATTATAAAGCAAGGTCATAGGTTCTTTTTGAAAGAAGGACTCAGTCTTAAGTAGAGAATTTTTTATTTTCACAAAATGTTATGTATTCTGAAAGCATGAATAATTCTAAAACCGTCTGTTAACCAAGGTTGGTTTTCTGAAAAGGTTGTTGAGTAGATGGGAGAGGAGTGTGTCTCTGTCTATGAGAGAGTGTTTATGCTGTAGAGAATGTTAAAATTTTGTTTGTTTTTATTATCTTAGCTAAGAAAACTTTTCTTGGACAAAATAAATCCTTCTGGGGGCCTCTAGAACTGGTAGAAAAGCTTGTTCCAGAAGCTGCAGAGATAACAGCGAGTGTTAAAGATCTTCCAGGACTTAAGTAAGTCAAATGTTGAATTCTATTTCTCAGGAATAACATTCTTACTAATTAAAATCCCTGAAGAGTGAGACTAAAGGGAATGATGTTTGTAGTAATTTCTTTCATGACAGTTCAAAATGTATAATGCCATTATGAATGGGCTCTGTTGTGAGAGAATTTGTACAGAGAACATTGAGAAAAGTGTGCCTTTGAGGGGTAATTATTCATCTGAGAGTTTGTCTTTATGGTGACACACCAAACATTTCCTTATTTTTTTAAAGTACTTGTGAGAATCCGTTAGTGATTCTCAAGAAATTCGACCCAGGGAGGTGGCATCCCAGACTTGACTTAGGGAAAGAATGTATTTGATGGAGGTTGAGAGTCGAGAGTCAAGAGTCAAGATTAAAATAGATGCCAAGTAAAGCTCAGGATCTGGAACCTACAGTCTGCCTTATAACCGGAAAAAGAACAGTGATCAACTTCCCAGATGAGATTTGTTTAGTTTAAATCAGATAGAGCCCAACTTGCCTATGTTCACTTTAGTGCTTGGGTACTTATGTAACTCACACTAAACTTAAGGGTTTTCTTTTTTTTTTTTTTTTTGAGACAGAGTCTCATTGTGTTGCCCTCAGTAGAGTGCTGTGGTATCACAGCTTACACCTCCATTCAGCCCTTGGGCTTAAGTGATTCTCTTGCCTCAGCCTCCTAAGTAGCTGGGACTTACAGACTATTTTCTTTTTTGTTGTAGTTGTCATTGTTTAGCAGGCCCAGGTCAGATTTGAATCTGCCTGCCCCTATACGTGTGGCTGACACCATAACACTGAGCTATGGGCACCGAATCAACTTAAGGGTTTTCTAATACTAGTAAGCTGGAACATTTTTTTTTTTTCAGTTGGGCTGCCCAAAGGTCTTGTCCTTAACTTGTGGTCACACAAAAATTTGTTCCAAGCACTTCTGGGTCCAGTAGCCTCCATAGATTTTCTTGCAGAAGCGTGCTGAGCGGGGCTATGAGGGGCTGGTGTGCTGACTGTGTAGGAGACAGTCAGCAGCAGGACTCTAGTCTGTCCCACTGTAGCTCCTCTTACTTAAGTTTTTAGCTGTTTGTTTCTGTGTTTTTGTAGGACACCAGTAGGTAGAGGAAGAGCCTGGCTTCGTTTGGCATTAATGCAAAAGAAACTCTCAGAATATATGAAAGCTTTGATCAATAAGAAAGAACTTCTCAGGTATGAACTCTGTGAACTTTATTCTTTTCTTGGTATCTTCATCATCATATACAGTTGAACCATATAAATTTGCCGCTTTTTGTAGATTAGAAACAATGTAATTCATAATGGTTGCACTAATACTTTCTCCCACACCTCACACAGGCATGCTCCTGAATGGATGTTTTGTGTCCTTTGTGTTGTCTGTTGCTGGGCACATAGGCCAGGCTTAGCTTCAGAAAACAGGAAGCACAACTTAGCATGTGCCCAGGCTCAGATTGATGTGTGCATTAAATTCAAATACAGAGCGAAAAGTATTTCTAAGTGGATCGTAGCTATAAGCAGGAAAGGCAAAACAATAAAACGTTAGAAGAAAACAGGCAGGCAAAAATTTCCTAAATAGGATATAAAAAGTGCAAAGGAAGAAGTGGGTATATTGTCCACATTAAAGTGAAGAACTTCTGTTCAAAAGAAACTCAAGATTAACAGTGAAAGGCACCACCTAGGGTGAAAAGGAGATGTATACTATGTAATTCATAGCATATATGTTCAACTAAGGATGCATATTGAGAGTGTGCATATATAATTCCAGTAAAAAAGATATAAACAAATACAAAAATGGGTAAAAGACTTAAACTTGTATTTCACAAGAGAGGACATTGGATGGCCAGTAAACATAAAAGGATACTTTGCTTTATCAGCCATCATGCAAGTGCAGATACTGCTATTCATCCACCAAAACCGCTAACGTGACAAAGACAGATGATACCAGTGCTGGGGGGGGGTGTGTGTGTGTGTGAAGTGACTTCAATGCTCTGTTGATGGGACAGAGTTAATTGGTACAGAAATTTAGGGAAATTATTTAGCATTATCTGTTACCATAAGTGTACCTTATGACCCGGTAATTATGGGTATTATATTCAATACCTATAATTGCATAATTATAAGAAATGCATAATTACATTCAACAAAAGATGTGAACAGGAGTGTTCATGGCAGTTACAGTGTGTGCAGTAACCCAGACATTGTGATGGACCCAGGTGTCTGTTCACCACAGAGGAGGACTCGTCGTGGTGTGTTGAGGCACACATAGCAGCTACACAACGTGCGCCAGTCCCTTGAGGATAATGTTGGGCAGGAGAGAGCACAGGCCACATCATGTGTTGTTTCATTTATATAAAGACAGGGAACTTACAGAAGTAATCACCTGTGAAAGGAAAGAGGCCTCCATTGTGAACAGGGAGCAGAAGGGCCAAAGTGGCTTCCAGAAACGTATTATTTCTCACTCTGAGTATACAAGTATGTTCTCTTTATTAAGATACACTGATAAGGCGGCACCTGTGGCTGAGTGGGTAGGGTGCCAGCCACATATACCCAGGGTGGCAGGTTCGAACCCATGCCAGACCTGCTAAACAGCAATGATAATTGCAACAAAAAAAATAGCCGGGTATTGTGTCAGGCGCCTATAGTCTCACCTACTTGGGAAGTTGAGACAAGAGAATCACTTAAGCCCAGGAGTTTGAGGTTGCTGTGAGCTGTAACGCCATGGCACTCTACTGAGGGCGACATAGTAAGACTCTGTTTTAAAAAAAAAAAAAAGAAGATTCACTGATATGTACAGTAAGATTTGGGTATTTCTGTATATATGCTATATAGGTCATTAAAATTTACCATAGTAAATTCACATGTAGTAGATTCCCTCTGAGAAAGAATGTAAGAGGAAGAAAAGTACGAGAGGAGTTAAAGAAACAGCTGTGCTTTCCAAGAAATTGCCATCCAGGGCCTAATGGGGCACTGTTTCCACGTTGCTGCAGTTGCAAGTGCCAGTGACTGCTTTGTCCTGCCTGAGACAACCTGACTGGGAGAAAGAAATGGGAACTATTTCAGGAGAGCTTCAACAGAGGGAGCGCTCAGCTCGCCAGAGCCCAGCCTTGAAACGGGCGTGTCCTCGGTCAGAATCATGTGGCTCTAGGTGGGGTCTGAAGAATTGGCTGTTTGTCCGATACAGCACCAGGTTTACTGAGCTCAGTCTCGTGGACCTGGCAGAGACCTCTTTATATATAACCTTGCTTGGGCACAGCAATTTGAGCTCACGGGTGCGAGACCAGTCTGAGCCAGAGCAAGACCTTGTCTCTAAAAACAGCCTGACATTGTGTCAGGCACCTGTAGTCCCAGCTACTTGAGAGGTGGAGGCAAGAGAATCGCTTAAGCCCAAGTTAAGGACAAGACCTTTGGGCAGCCTAACTGAAAAAAAATGTTATGGCTTACTAGTATTAGAAAACCCTTAAGTTGGCTCAGCACCCATAGCCCAAGAGTTTGAGTTGCTGTGAACTGTGATGCCATGGCACTCTACCCAAGGCAACAAAGTGAGACTATGTCTCAAAAAAAAAGGCATGGGAAGCAACCCAAATGTCTATTTATGATAAGTAGCCCAAATACATTGTAGTAAATTCCTACCATAGAAGGCTGTCTAGTGGTAGAAACACATAAGCCACAGCTATATACAATATATTTAAACCACACAAATGAAATACTGCACAGGGGAACCTAGGCACAAAAAAAAAAGAGCATGTACTATGTGTTTCATTTACATAAAGTTCAGAAATAGGTAAAATCAAACTACAATGATAGAAATCAGGGTAATGGTTACCTTGGGGAGGCAAGGGGTAGTGATTGAGAGAAACAGAAAGCAGATTTCCAGGGTTCCAGTATGGTCTCTTTCCTGATCAAGATAAAGTGTAAATTTTTTAAGAGTCATAAAAAACTGCAAAATTATTCTATGGTGGATTTTAAACACAAACATGTCAGAAAAACCTAGACATTAGGCTTCAACCACAGTGCCATTCTGATCACATTTTGCATAGCCAGGCTCTTACCTAAGGAATCTATTTATGCACCTGTTATCTAAAATAAAATATTTACCAGAGCCTTTTCTTATAACTCTTTCGCTAGTATCATAGATGGCCATATTCAACCTTGAAGCAAGCGTTTTTCTCGTCTCATGATTATATCATTAGATATTGGGGGGTTATTACAATAAAGAATTCTGTGTATTTCTCTGTCAGTGAATTCTATGAACCCAATGCTCTCATGATGGAAGAAGAAGGAGCCATAATTGCTGGGCTGTTGGTAGGTCTGAATGTCATTGATGCCAACTTCTGTATGAAAGGAGAAGATCTGGACTCTCAGGTACGGGAAAGACACTCAGTTACCAAGTGTTGCTCTGAATTCTTTTATCTCAGAATTGGACTGATTATACCATACCAACCAAATTAGGGTGATTCTGTCATGGTAGGATTTTCTTTAACTTCAATATGAGCATTAAAATGTTTTTTTTTTGGCTCTGTGCCTGTGGCTGAAGTGGCTAAGGTGCCAGCCACATACACCTGAGCTGGCGGGTTCAAATCCAGCCTGGGCCCACCAAACAACAATGATGGCTGCAACCAAAAAATAGCCGGGCATTGTGACGGGTGCCTGTAGTCCCAGCTACTTGGAAGAAAAAGGCAGGAGAATTGCTAGAGCCTAAGAGTTGGAGGTTGCTGTGAGCTGTGATGCCATTGCATTCTACCCAGGGTGACAGCTTGAGGCTCTGTCTCAAAAAAAAAAAAAAATGTTTGTTTCTTCTTCCGACTTGGCTAATTTATGAATAATTTTCAAATTCTTATCTTGGCTGAGATCCTTGTTAAACATACACATATTTATACACATATGTACGTAACATGCATGTATGTGTGTACATAGATATGTATATGTGTACACACACACACACACACACACACACACACACACACGTACGTACGTAAGCTGCATTCCTGGAGATAGTATGGGTTTGGTTCCAGACCACTGGAATAAAGTGAATATAACAATAAAATGAGACACTTCTGGGCACCGTGGCTCATGCCTATAATCCCATCACTCTAGGAGACCGAGGTAGGTGGATTGCTTGAGCTCAGGAGTTCGAGACCAGCCTGACTAAGCAGGAGTGAGAACTGCATCTCTAAAAAATAGTTAAGCTTTGTGGTAGGTGCCTGTAGTCCCAGCTACTCAGGAGGTTGAGGCAAGAGAATCACTTGAGCCCAAGAGTTTAAGGTTGTGAGCTGTGCCATGGCACTCTACTGAGGGTGACAGAGTAAAACTGTTTCAAAAAAAAGGTAATTAATTAAAAAAAATTTTTTTATTTACTATTTATTTCTTGAGAATGGTGAATGGTGGGGTCACACCTATGATGCATATTGCAAGGGTACATGTCGGATCTATTAAGTATAGAGCAGTGGTTTTCAACCTTCCTAATGCTGCGACTGTTCAATACAGTTCCTGTGGGTTGTGACCCACAGGTTGAGATCCACTGGTATAAAGTATAAATGTCTTAACACAATAATTAAGTAAATGAGGTAAAGGATATATTAATTAAATTGTTTTAACAGTGAGACATGCAAACTTTTTGTTTACTAATACCTATAAAAGTATGTTTATACTGTATTGTAATCTGTTAAGTGTACAATAGTATTATGTCTAAAAAAAGTGCGTTATCTTAATAAAAGTACTTGATTGCTAAACAAGGCTAACAATCATCTGAGCCTTCAATCTTTTGCTGGTGGATGATCTTGCCTTGATGTTGATAGCTGCCAAATGATGGTGGTTGCTTGAAGGTTAAGGTGACTTTGCAAGTCTTAAAAATAAGGTCATAATGAAGTTTGCCACATGGATTGACTTCCTTTTAAACATCTCTGGGTAGCATACGAAACATTCTTCCATTTAAAGATTCTGGGTAGCATATGATGCTGGGTAGCCTATGAAACATTCTTTCAAAATTGGAGTCGGTCCTCTCAGACTTTGCCACTGCTTTGTTATCTAAATTTACATAATATTCTGAATCCTTTGTTGTCATTCCAACAGTGTTCACAGCATCTTCACCAGCAATAGATCCCATCTCAAGAAACCACTTTCTTTGCTCAGCTCTAAGAAGCAATTCTATCCGTTCAAGTTCTCACAATTCAGGCACACCCTCAGGCTCCGCTTCTAATTCTAGTTCTCTTGCTCTTTCCACCACATCTGCAGTTCCTTCTACCACTGATGACTTGAACTGCTTAAGTCAGTCATGAGAGTTGGAATCAACTTCTTCCAGGCTGCTGCTAATTTTGTTTATGTTGGTCCATTTTGCACTGCTATAAAGGAATGAATACTTGAGGAGAGAGGTTTATTGCATTCACAGTACTGCAGTTTGTACAAGAAGCACAGCAGCAGCATATGCTTGTTGGGGGGCCTCAGGGAGCTTCTAATCAAGGTGGACAGTGAATGGGGAGCAGGCCTGGCATAAGGCCAGAGGCGAAAGTGCCACACTCTTTCAGCCGTCAGAGGGGAAGGTGCCACACCGTTCCAACAGTCAGCTCTTACATGAACTGTTGCAGCGAGAGCTCATTACCTTGGGAAGGTACTCAGCAGTTCAGGAGGGGTCCTTCCCATGATCTAAACACCTTTCACTGGCCCACCCTCCACCATTGGAGAACAGATTTCAGTGTGAGATTTGGAGCGGCCAGACATCCAAACTGCATCGTTTTTATTTTGGCCTCCTCCCATGAATCACAGTTGTTTTTAGTGGCATCTGGAAGGGACTTCCATTCCAGAATGTGTTCAATTTACTTTGCTCAGCTTCATCAGAGGAGTCACTATTTATGGCAGTTGTAGTTGTACAAAATGTATTTTTTCTTAAGTAGTAAGACTTGAAAGTCAGAATTACTCTTGGATCTCTAGGCTAGACAACGGATGTTATGTTAGCAGGCATGGAAAGACGGTCATCAACTTGTACATCTCCTGGTCACTCAGACCTCTTGGTAACCAGGTGCATTGTTAATGAACAGTACTATTTTGAAAGGAATTTTTTTATCTAAGTAATAGGTCTAAATAGTAGGCTTCAGCCATGCTGTAAACAGACGTGTTGTTATCCAGTCCTTTCACTCCATTAATACCGCACAGGCAGAGCAGATTTAGCATGACTTTAAAGCCCTAGGATTTTCAGAATGGCTGTGAGCACTGGCTCCAACTTAGAAAAGTTAGCTTGTTGAAGCCAGCTTTGACTTCTCCTTTCTAGCTGTGTAAGTCCTGAGAGGCATTACCTTTCACTAGAAGACGATTTCACTACAGTAGGGTCTCTGTTCCGTAATGTAGCCCCTTCCTCCCACCCCAGCTAGACCTTCAGGGAAACTTGTAGAGTCTGTGCTGGCACTCCTTGCTTCTCTGTGCTTTTATGTGATGGACACGCCTTCTCTGAGCCTTCTGAACCAGGTGCCATTGGCTTCCAACTTGTGCAGCTTGCTCACCTCTCTGAACCTAGAGTGAGAGAGAGGGAGAGCCTTGCTATGAGTTAGGCTTTAGCTTAAGAGAACGTTGTAGCTGGTTTAATCTTCTGTCCAAACTACTAAAACTGTCTTCCTACTAGCAAGAAAGCTGTTTTGCTTTCTTTTCATTCATTTGTTCACTGCAGTAGCAGTTTTAATTTCCTTCAAGAACTTTCTTTCAATTGACTAACTGATATTTGACTACCTGGTACCAAAGGCCTGGCTTTTGGCCAGTCTTGACTTCTTTTTTTCTCATTCTGTCGCTCAGACTAGAGTTCTGTGGTTTCACAGCTCATGGCAACCTCTAACTCCTGGGCTCATGCGATCCTCTTGCCTCAGCCTCCCAAGTAGCTGAGACTACAGGCACCTGCTACTACACCAGGCTACTTTTTCTATTTTTAGTCGAGATGGGATTGCACTCTTCCTCTGGCTGGTTTTCAACTCCTGTGCTCCAGCACTCCACCCGCCTGGGCCTCCCATAGTGCTGGGATCACAGGCAGAGCACCACACTTGGCTCCAATCTTGACTTGTGACATGCCTTCCTCACTGAGCTTAATCATTTCAAGTGAGATAAGTATGATTCCTCCTTTCACTGAAAACACGGAGAGGCCATTATAGGATTATTAATTAGCTTTATTTTAATATTGTTTATTTGATATCCAGGAATAGGGAGGCTGAGGAGAAGGGAGAGAGGTGGGGGAATGGCCTGTCAGTGGAAGAGTCAGAACACATGTTTATCAGTTAAGTTTGACATCTTATAAGGGCTATGGTTCCTGGTACCCCAAAATAATTATAATAGTAACATCAAAAATCACTGATCAGAGATTACCATAACAGGTATAATAATAATGAATTTTTTTTTTTTTTTTTTTTTTTTTTTTTGAGACAGTCTTAAGCAGTCGCCCTGGGTAGAGTGCCGTGGTGTCATAGCTCACCACAACCTCCAACTCCTGGGGTCAAGTGATCCTCCTGCCTTAGTTTTCCATTTTTAGTAGAGAC
Organism: Loris lydekkerianus; assembly: GCA_963574355.1. NCBI lineage: Eukaryota > Metazoa > Chordata > Mammalia > Primates > Lorisidae > Loris > Loris lydekkerianus. The sequence continues at coordinate 41,131 of CAUYPK010147353.1, forward strand.
AAGGTCTCACTTTTGCTCAGGCTGGTGTCAAACTCACGAGCTCAAGCAATTCACCTGCCTCAGCCTCCCAGAGTGCTGGGATTATAGGCATGAGCCATTGAGCCTGTCTGAAATAGTTTTAAGTACTGTGAGAATCAACAAAATGAGATGCAGAGGCGGGAAGTGATCACAAGCTGCTGGCAAAATGGTGCTGAGGGACTTCCTCAGAGAAGGGTTGCACAGACCTTGTCTATAAAACTTGGAGTATCTGGAGAGTGCAGTAAAGTGAAGCTCAGTAAAGTGGGGTGAGCCTGTGTGTGTGTGTGTGTGAGTGTGAGAGAGAGACATATGCACAGACATACATATATACAGCTGACCCTTGACCAGGGTGGTGGGGACATGGGGCCTCCTTCCCCTCATGGTAGACATACCACTTTTGATTCCCTAAAAGCTTTATTACTAATAGGCTGCTGTTGACTGAAGCTTTGCCAATAACATAAACAGCTGATTAGCATATATTTTGTATTTGTATTATATACTGTATTCTTACCATTAAATGAGATAGAAGAAAACATCATAAGAAAATGATAAGGATGAGAAAATACATTTACTATTTGATACTAATATATATTTATATTTGTTAAGTGGAAGTGGATCATCAGGGAGGTCTTCACGTGGCCTGGTGAAGGGGAAGAGGGCGGTTGGCTTGGTTGTCTCAGGGCAACACAGGAGGAAAGTCTATATCTGAGTGTCCCTTAGAGCTCACACCGTGTCCTTCAAGGGCTGGCTATTCAGTTGTCCCTTGTGTCAAAGGGGGATTGTTCCAGAGCCTCAGTGGACACCCAAGTGTGCAGGTGCTCAAGTCCCTTGCAGTGGCCCTGTGTGTCCCTAGGTCACAGGGCCTACAGCTGTGGAAGCCCAGCCATACAAACTAAAGGGTGCACAGCAAAGTCGTGAGCCTGAAGACCCTTTCAACCTTATGTGTTAGAAAAAGGTGGGGAGGCTCAGAAGCCAAATTGCTTAGGCTCACATTCTCGCTGTCTCCTTTTCTAGCTGAAAATATTTTGTAGTTGCTCAGTTTCTTGGTGCTTCAAATTCCTTGACAGAATATTGGGATTTTAAAAATGTGTCTATTTAATAGAGTCATTGTGAAGAAGAAAGGAGTAAGTACATGCAATGCTGTTAAAATAGGGTGTAGCATATATTACTTGCTCAATAAAGAAAGCTAATTTGGCTCAGCTCCTGTAGCTCAAGCAGCTAGGGTGCCAGCCACATACACCAGAGCTGGTGGGTTGGAATCTAGCCCCACCCGCCAAACAACAATGAAAACTACAAGCAAAAAATGTCTGGGTATTGTGGCGGGCGCCTGTAGTTCCAGCTGCTTGGGAGGCTGAGGCAAGAGAATTGCTTAAGCCCAAGCACTGTGACGCCCTTGCACTCTACCCAGGGCAACAGCTTGAGACTCTGTCTCAAAAAAAAAAAAAAAAAAAAAAAAATTAGAGAGAGAAATAAAGGAGAGAGAAAGAGAGAAAGAAAGGAAAGGAAAGGGAAGGGGGGAAGGAGAAAGGGAAAGAAAGAAAGAAAAGAAAGGAAAGAAAGATAAGAAAGAAAGCTAATTCTTACCCTGCTGTAAGAAATAGTACGAACCCAGCCCCAGCCAAACTACAACAACAAAAAATAGCCCACTGTTGTGCCTGTTGTAGTCCCAGCTACTCGAGAGGCTGAGTCACAGCTCACAGCAACCTCAAACTCTTGGGCTCAAGTGATCCTCTTGCCTCAGCTTCCCAAGTAGCTGAGACTACAGGCAATGGTCACTATGGCTAGCTAATTTTTCTGTTTTTATTAGAGTCTCACTCTTGCTCAGGCTCAAGGAATCCTCCCTCCTCAGCTTCCCAGAGTGCTTTGATAACACACATGAGCCACTGTACCTGGCCAAAAAAGAAACTTTAAACTTTATTTATATTAAGTATTCTGTTGACTGTCTTAATCATGAGCTAGTCTTTTAGGCCCTGTTGACTTAATCTTGAATCTTAATTCTTCTCCTTGTCAATTCTTGATTATACTGAAAGTAAAGCATTAAATTTTCATCATAAATTCCTATTGATTAACATGATTATGTACTGTTTTGAGTGCCTAAAATGAGACATTGTGTTATGTCTTGTAAAAAGTGTCTAATTTTATATTAATCCTGAAAATTCTCTCTGCAGGTTGGAGTTATAGATTTTTCAATGTATCTCAAGGATGGAAATAGCAGTAAAGGGAGTGAAGGGTATGTACAGAGAAAATTATGTTTCTTTTTTTCTCTGATGTAGTATTATTTTGTCTTTGATAGTATTTAAAGTTCATAAAAGAGCTGCCCTGTGGCTCAAGAAGTAGGGCGCCAGCCCCATATGCCAGAGGTGGTGGGTTTATAACCCAGGCCCAGGCCAAAAACTGCAAAAAAAAAAAAAAAAAAAGAGCTGCCTTAACAGACTTGCTGAAAGAATTTCTGATGGTACAGATTTAATAAAGCTTTGCCAAATGCACTTGTTATGCCTGTTGCTAAATCCTAAAAATGTTTTTAGTTGAATGACTTCCCTATTATGTGTTTAAGAGCAAACAAATGTTTTTAAAAGGAATCCAATTGTCCATCTCTTATAGTGGGATTTAAAACATGGTTGCTCTGACCAGAGAGATTACATTTTCTTTTTTGTTTGTTTCTCTCTTTTTTTTTTATCATTTGGGATTCCTTGAGGGCAGAAAGAATTAGATCACACTGATTACATTTAGTAGGTAAAGTCCCTCTTATAATTGTGTTCTGCCCCCAAGAGGTGTGTCATACACTGTGACCTCGCAACCCTCCCTCCCCATTTGCTCATTCCCCTACCCAGCCCCTTATATCAGCTCAACTACTGCCTTCATATTAGAATAGAGTACATTGGATTCTTGCTTCTCCATTCTTATGCTGCTTTACTAAGAAGAATGTGTTCCACCTCCATCCAGGTTAATAAAAAAGATTTAAAGCCTCCATCTTTTTTAGTGGCTGAATAGTATTCCATGGTATACATGTACCACAGCTTGTTAATCCATTCCTGGGTTGGTGGGTGTTTAAATTGTTTCCATGTTTTGGCAATTATAAATTGAGCTGTGATAAACAGTCTAGTTAAATGTCCTTATGATAAAAGGATTTTTTTTGTCTTCTGGATAGATACCTACTAATGGGATTGCAGGATCAAATGGGAGGTCTAATTTGAGTTCTTTTCGGATTCTCCATACTTCCTTCCAAAAAGGTTGTATTAGTTTGCAGTCCCACCAGCAGTGTAAAAATGTTCCCTTCTCTCCACATCCAGGAATTGCATTTTCATCATAAATCCGTTTGCTTAAAATTTGCAGTATGCATGATGGAGTTAATGTAAAATATCAACATTGGAGGAGCTGACTAAAGGCCATAGGAGATCTCTGTACTACCTTTATAACTCTTTCAGTAAATCTAAAATTATTTCAAAATGAAAAGTTTCAAAAATACTTACTATGGTGCTTAGTAATCAAAAATCAGAACTGTATTTTATACCCTTTATAAATTTAGGAGTTTAAAGTATAATTAGTCTGATGAGGGTTTGTTTGGTTGTTTGTTTTGAGACAGAGTCTTTACTCTGTTGCCCAGGCTAGAGTGCTATGGCCTCAGCCTAGCTCATAGCAACCTCAAACTCCTGGGCTCAAGTGATCTTCCTGCTTCCGCCTTCCGGTAGCTGGGACTACAGGTGCTCACCTCCATTGCCCATTAGTTTTTCTATTTTTAGTAGAGAAAGGGTGTCACTCTTGCTGGTCCAGAACTCCTGAGCTCAAGGGATCCTCCTGCCTCAGCTTTCCAGAGTGCTGAGTAGGCCACCACACCTGGCCTTCCGCTAACGTTTCTAACCTTGTGTAGTAAGTTAAGATTATGTCACTTGTTCTTTGTGTAATTGCACAGGCGTGTGACCTTAATTTTGACTTTTTTGAAAAGCCTGGCTGTTTAACTTTTGCCTATTATACATTAGTTGGTTCTAGAAATGAGCCCCCTTTTTCCACACTTCATTTTGTCAAGTAATAAAAGTACTTGATCTTTGGGAAAGCTTTTTATACCATTCACTTTGAATGTAAATAGCACTTAAAGCCAAGTATGTAGCCTTTGAGAACAAGCTTATTACATTAGAGTGAGGTTTTTGTTTTTTTTTTGAGACAGAGTCTCACTGTGTCGTCCTTGGTAGAGTGTTGTGGCGTCACAGCTCACAGCAACCTCAAACTCTTGGGCTTAAGCAATTCCTTTGCCTCAGCCTCCCAAGTAACTGGGACTACAAGTGCTCGCCTCAACGCCCAGCTATTTTTTTGTTGCAGTTGTTTAGCTGGCCCAGCCAGGTTCGAACCTGCCACCCTTGGTGTATGTGGCTGGTGCCCTAACCACTGTGCTACGGGCACTGAGCCCACTAGAGTGAGCTCAATTCAATTCTTATGACAAATGGAAAATTGCTACTATAAATAATATAAGCAAAGCTGGAAAGCCTGTTAACAAGAAGAGTGCCTCTGATAGATTATAACGTCCTCCCTATAACCTAAATTATTAAGGTTTGTAAGTTACAAGAAATGATTCATTAATGTGTTTTTTTGTGTCTAAATTTTTGAGTTTTTCTGGGTGATATATCAAGGGAATTATGCATCAGGTCTGTCTTCTGGTTTTTCCTCGCATTTTATGAAAAGACGGAGGGGTATCAGGATCTTAGTATTTTTGATGTTACTTACTTTATTTGTATTTTTTCTTCTTTTTCTCTCACAGAGATGGTCAGATTACTGCAATTCTGGACCAGAAGAACTATGTAGAAGAACTCAACAGACACCTGAAGTAATAAATGAATATATTACTTGGGGATTGTTGAGGGAGAAGGAAAGGGAAGAATGTGGAGCAGTGAGGATAAATTCCATCAATACTCAACAGATGCATACGGAATTCCTGCTTGCCAGGCACTGAGTTAGGCACTCAGTAAACAGCATTTAACTGTTCAGTAACCTTTAGTGAAAGGCAGTTAAGATTAGTATATAATTATAGCTGTAGTGAAAAAATCTATTCAATTAAGAATTTTTATATCATGTGACATAAGGCTGGGCCCAGTGCATCATACCTGCAATCCTAGCAACTCTGGGAGGCCAAGGTGGGTGGATTGCCTGAGCTCACCAGTTCAAGACCAGCCTGAGCCAGAGTGAGAACCTCATCTCTAAAAAAATAGCCAATGGTGGCACCTGTGCTCAATGAGTAGGGCGCTGGCCACATAACACCTCAGCTGGAGGGTTCAAACCGGGGCCCGGGCCAGCTAAAACAATAGAGACAACTACAACAATTAAAAAAAAAAAAAAAAAAAAAAAAACCCGGGCATTTTGGTGGATGCCTGTAGTCCCAACTACTTGGGAGGCTCAGGCAAGAGAATCGCTTAAGCCCAAGAGTTGGAGGTTACTGTGAGCTGTGATGCCATGACACTCCACCCAGGGCAATAGCTTGAGACTGTCTCAAAAGAAATAAAAAATAAAGATATAGCTGGGTGTTGTGGTGGTCACCAGTAGTCCCAGCTACTTGGGAGGCTGAGGCAAGAGGATCGCTTAAGCCCAAGAGTTACAGGTTGCTGTGAGCTGTGATGCTATGGCACTCTACTGAGGGCAGCGAAGTGAGACTCTGTCTCAAAAAAAAAAAATCATGTGACGTACAGTTGAAATTGGTGGCCCTCTTGGTTTAGTAGATAACAGCCACACATTTCAGGGTTGATTTTGGGCAAACCACTTATTATTTTAGTACCTTTGGGTTAAACATTTTTCTTCGCATTTCTCATTTATACGTTGAATTGATCCCTGCCTACTGCACAGCCTATAAGCCAGTGGGCCACCTCAGGCCCCCGTTTCCTTCCCGGGCGGGTGGCAACATTTGCCTCTGCTTCCCTTTTAACTTCCAATTCTCTGAAGAGCAGAAACTAATTGATACGTTAGTTTCCCTTCTTCAGCATCACTACCAGTGGTTCACCAGGTATAGTAGTAGTCCCTCTATCTGCAGGGAATCCTTCCCAAGACCCTCACTGGGTGCTGGGAGCCACAGATAATCCCAGACCTTTGGTGCACTGTGCTCTTTCTTATACATGCATACTTGTGATGAACTTTAAATTATAAATTAGGGACCATAAGAGATTAATAATAAAATAAGACAGTTTTAATAACATACTATCATAACAGTGGTGTGTGTTTCCCCCTCTCTCAGAATGTCTCACTGTGCTGTACTCAGCTGTTTTCAGAACACTGTTGACAGTGGGTACCTAAAACAATGGAGAACAAGCATTGTGGATAAGGGGGGGCTACTGTATTTTAGAGCTGTCCAAGGCATGAAACAGTTTTCTCTCTTCTGAAGAGGGCTGTCCAAAAGCTATTGGTATTCTCAGGTACTCTGATGTTCTTGTCATGCTAAAGACTGCTGAAGAGTTCAGAAGAGTGATTAATACATTCATCAATTACCTTGTTTATAATTCTCTTATGAAAGATAGCCAATTTAATTAAGACCTCTGATAAGACCTCTAATACAATTATGCTAGTATCAATACAAATTTTGAGTAGACTTGTTTCCAGCTGGCAAATTCAAGAACAATTTAAGTATTTTTTATGGGGGCCAAGAACTAATGATTATAATGACTGGTGGAGAAGCTGGCCAAGCAAAGATGCGGTTACACTTGACAGTGAAATAGACATGATGACGCTATTATCTACAATTTCCATGCCTCAGATTTTTTTTATCTGTACTTGGGAATACCTAATAGAGAGTTGTTGAAAGGAAGAGAGGAAATAACGCATGTCGTGTGAGTTAGCAACAGGCTTGCTACCTGTCACCACTAAATCTGCACAGCCTGTTACGGTCAGACAGCTTGAAGTTCACTGTGATAGGAATTCAGACAGCTTGAAGTTCACTGTGACGGGAATTCAGACAGCTTGAAGTTCACTGTGACTGGAATTCAGACAGCTTGAAGTTCACTGTGACGGGAATTCAGACAGCTTGAAGTTCACTGTGACGGGAATTCAGACAGCTTGAAGTTCACTGTGACGGGAATTCAGACAGCTTGAAGTT
>CAUYPK010147355.1:0-10732 GCA_963574355.1 Loris lydekkerianus
ATGTGGTACCATGCCATTGGCCCAACCCTGTCACGTACCTCTTCCCCCGCCTTCTTTCCCCGCCCCTTCCCCACGCTCTATATAAGCGGCTGCTTGACGCAATAAAGTTGAGTTCCTGCTTAAAAAAAAAAAAAAAAAAAAGCCACAAAAGCAAATCTCAGAGAAATGCAGTTAATATGATCCTTTTCATTTAAAAATATATTTATATATGTATAGAAAAATGCATGTAAGGATTTATACCAAATTGTTAATAATGGCTATTTCCAGGAATGGGGCAAGAGGTAATGAATTGGGGGAAACAGATACATGGGAGAATTTAATAACTTATTTTTACTTTACACATTTGTGAATTGTTATATATTTTGCATTTAATTATATATATATATATATTTTAGAATGAAAATTTACTGTTTTCATAAAATAATAAACAACACCAACAAAATAAAGAAAGAAAGAAAGAAATTCAGAGACCCTATTCACATTCAGCAGCAAACAAAGGAAATATATTACAACTTGTTTTTGGAGTATTTAGAAGATATTCTAAATAGTTCTTGAACTCCCTGTACTGTAGTCACAATCTAGCAACATTTGTTATCAGAATTTATGTCCTACCCCTAAAAAACCTGAACTTTATATTTAAGTAAGGCTGGTTTCCTTATATTTTCTAAACCTATTATCTTTAATGCCAGTTCCACGCCCTGTCATATGCTCCAATATGAATATTCTATCTTCTAACCTTTGTCTGATCCACTTTAATTCTTTGTCCTTTATTCAAAGCCTAAATCCTGCCACCTTCAAAGAAACCTCCTCCAGCTATGTTGACCCAAAGGAACTGTGCCTTTTCCGATTTTCTACTGCAATTATGCCGATGGTGCTCACAGCTTCTTTTGTACCCTGACTCCAACAATCCTTTATTTCTGTCACAATCGTCAATCCAGTGACACCTTTGCATTGTCCCTACATCTCTCATATCTTCCCATGTACACGGTATAAGTAACCTCCAGAATCAATCATTGTAACCACTCCTTTGAGTATATTTTCAACTCCTATTTATAATACTGCTTAATAAAATCCCCAGGCAGGCTTAGTTCCAACTCTCCTCCTAGGGTGCAATTGCACTCATAGCTGAGCACGGCCACAGAAAAATGTCACTGTGCTGACTGGTCTCATTTTGAATCCATGATCACTAACCTTGCCATGTTCTAAGGATGCCACAGTGGACTTATTTGAGGGGTTCTGACACCTATGCCATGTTGTTGCCTGATTATATATTATCCTCTAGTTATTGGAGGAGCCTTGTTTTATCAAGGCCTTATATGACTTTAGAGCAGAACCCCATTGTCCAGTGTGCCTTTTGTGATCCTTAATAATACTGAGCACATGTATGGTGCCCATGTAAATGTGCCAAGGTCCTTGAATAGGTCCCCTCTCCCATCCTTAGGTCATGGAAGGAATGCCAGGAGACTAGGAAGTTCGGATGACTGCAGGAGGCCCCAAAACCACTGGAGAGAATACTGACAGGGAGGGTGGCAGGAAAGAGATAAATGAGGCTGGGCACGGTGGCTCACACCTGTGATCCCAGAACTCTGGGAGGCTGAGGTAGGTGGATTGCTGAGCTACAGTTCGAGACCAGCCTGAGCAAGAGTGAGACACCCACCCCTCACCCCCATCTCTACTAAAAATGGAAAAACTAGGCAGTGCCTGTAGCTCAGTGGGTACGGTGCAGGCCACATTCACTGAGGCTGATGGATTCAAACCCAGCCTGGACCAGCTAAAACAACAATGACAACAACAACAACAACAAAAAAAAAAAAAAAAATAGCCAGGTATTGTGGTGATGCCTGTAGTCCCCAACTACTTGGGAGGCTGAGGCAAGAGAATCACTTAAGCCCAAGAGTTTGAGGTTGCTGTGAGCTATGACATCAGGGCACTCTCCCAAGGGTGATATAGTGAGACTCTGTCTCAAGAAACAAACAAAAACATAAAAATAGAAAAACTGAGGCAAGAGGATCACTTGATCCCAAGAGTTAGAGGTTGTTGTGAGCTATGATGCCATGGCACTCTACCCAGGGCGACAGCTTCAGACTCTATCTCAAAAAAAAAAAAAAAAAAAAAAAAAGAGAGAGATAAATGAGGCTCCTTTATATTTAGTGGAGGCAGCCAATCAAGGCAACAAAAAGATAGTTATTAGGAGGATCAGATCTAGGAGGAGACTGCCTGGGCTGTTCAGTTGACACCACTAGCAAGCTGACTAACTTAGGTGATAATAAATGTGGTTGAAATGAATTGAATCCTGAGAAAAGAATATGGGAATTTAGCCCTTCTTTGGCAGGGGGGAATCTGATAAGATTACTTTTACTTTACATCAAGGTAATCTATACTACAAACAAATACAACTTCTGGGGAGAAGAGAGATTTCTGGCCAGTCAAAGCCCAGAGAAGGTGATAGAGCTGGAAACCTGAGCTGAGGAGGGCTTTGGCATTGTTTGTGTTCGGCAATCATCTCTACTCACCTGCTGTGTTCTCTTCACACCCATCAATCTCTTGTTGAGTTTTGGGCTAGGCACAGAGGAGGATATAAGCCAATGTAGGAAATTGTCCTATCTTTCAAAAGCTGACAGTCTGGCTGGGTAAGAGACTCTTGGAGGCAGGCACTCAAAGTTGGGGACGTGAACGGTCAGGCGTTAGATTTGGGGAGCTAGTAAGTTGTCAGAGAACAGAATAGACAGGAGCCCAAGAACCCAGCCTAGTTAGCAGATGGATTCTTTCACTTCTCTGTGCTTTGTAAGTCCTGCCAGAGAGTCCTGAGTTCACGCACGCATGTGCCTAAGCATGGTAGGAGGCAGGGTTGTAGGCAGAGCCTGGTCTATGATATTACCCATCTGTCTGTTTTGAAGTTTGTTTGTGAATGTCTGCAAAATTTAATCTAAGTATCTGAGCCAGAGATCTAATCTTTTGGTAAACACTTGCTAGGACAGCTTTCTGCCTTAAGTCAGGATCTTAGGGGTTCATCAATCCACAGGTATATAAAAACTCTTATTATTTTCCTTAATGTTAGACACAAGTACAAATTCTGGAATACCCTCTACATGCCCTAGGGAAAACATACATTGATAATGTTATAACACATTTAAGGGTAAATCTTAGCTTTGACTTGACTAGAAAATAAATAGAGCATAGAGGGGTCAGATGAGGGAAAGAAATGAGCTAGGACCAGTGACCCAAGGGCACATCCACCAAAATACACACATCCTTTTTCTGCTCTCCGCTGCTATGGCCTTTGTAGCTGGCTTGGATGGATGTAAAGAGTGTTCTGATACGACAAAGTCTCTAAAAAGTCCCTGGCTATGAGGAAGGTAAGGGCATATGCTGTAATTCAGGACATAACCAAGTTTAATAATCTATTTCTTTAAATCATTCATTCTTTCTCTTATTCAGTCACTGACTGTCTAGTGTCTTTAATGTTTAAATGTTATGTTTGTTTGGACAGAGAAGGAAGGAAAGAGTGACATCAATAATTAAATATGAACTTTAGGGAGAGGCAGTAATGAGACACATTGTCCCTATAACATCATTCTCACAAAAACATGCCTGGGCTGCAGCTTCTGATTGAAGTCACTTATTGCAAGAGGTTTTACCACCACTAGTAATTCTGCCAGGATCTGATGCAAACCAGTCACCACTAGATTTTATGAGATTTCTTTAAAAAAGCAAAAAAACCTTCCTTTGTTTAGTCAAAGCTTTCCTAGACTATAATACTGAATGAGGGAAAAGCCAATATCCAATTAGCATCATCATATTTTAGCAAGCATCTGAGATCTACGTCTGGTTTGAATTAATTTGGGATGGTTAATAATTATCATTTGACACTTATTTGTCAAAATTGAGTCCAGCAATTACTAGTTCTAGTTTACATAACATGCAACTAATAATAATTCTAGCTAAGGTTTATTGAGTTCTTATTACCTGCCAGTCCCTCACTGAGCAAGGATCTCATTTGTATTGCTAATGTAAGTGAATGGTAGCTTTCAGCTGTGACTGGGTTGGGAGTGGGTATGGATCAGCTAATTAAAGAGAGCAATTTGGGCGGCACCTGTGGCTCAGTGGGTAGGGCGCCAGCCCCATACACTGAGGGTGGCAGGTTCAAACCTGACCCCAGCCAAACTGCAACAACAACAAAAAATAGCCAGGTGTTGGGGTAGGCGTCTATAGTCCCAGCTACTCAGAGGCTAAGGTAAGAGAATCACCCAAGCCCAAATGCTGGAGGTTGATGTGAGCTGTGACACCAGGGCACTCTACCTAGGGTAACAGCTTGAGACTCTGTCTCAAAAAATAAATAATAAATAAATAAATAAAAAGAGCAATTTAAGTGCAGAATCCCCAGAAAGTGATGCATAAAGACCTTAAAACATTCTGTTTTAATTAAAAAATGTATAAGATTCTATTTATATGCCAATTTCTTTTTCTTTTTCTTTTTTTTTTTTGAGAGAAAGTCTCACTTTGCCACCCTCAGTAGAGTGCCGTAGCATCACAGCTCACAGTAACCTCAAGGTCTTGGGCTTAAGAGATTCTCTTGCCTCAGCCTCCCAAGTAGCCGGTACTACAGGCACCTGCTACAACCCTTGGCTATTTTTTAGTTGCAACTGTCACTTGTTGTTTGGCAGGCCTGGACTGAATTCAGACCTGCCAGCTCCAGTGTATGTGGCTGGCACTCTTAGCCTCTGAGCTACAGGCACTGAGCCTGTCTGCAAATTTCTTGATGCTTAGCCAAGGAATTTTTTTCTAGTATATGTCTGGTGAATGGAGTTGTGCTTTGGGGGGTTTTTTTGCTTTGTTTTGTTTTGTTTTTGCCTTTCTTAAACCGCACCCATAATTCATAGTGTATAGTTCTACGTTTGCTTTCTTAAAAGAGTACCAGGAATGTCAGAACACTTGGGAAAGATCTTGAACGATAAATATTTCTAGATTTTCAGGATTGTTCTCCCAGTCTTTTCCAGCCATCTAATTTACACAATTATCTTTCTTTCTTTCTTTCTTTCTTTCTTTCTTTTTTTTTTTTTTTTTTTTAGACAGTCTCACTTTCTTGTCCCCGTAGAGTGCTATGGCGTCGTAGCTCACAGCAACCTCAAACTCTTGGGCTCAAGCAATTCTCTTACTTCAGATTCCTAAGTACCTGGTATTTACAGGCACTTGCCAAAATGCCTGGCTCAGGTTGGTCTGAAACTCTTGAGTTCAAGTGATTCACCCACCTCAGCCTCTCAGAGTGCTGGGATTACAGGCATGAGCCACCTTGTCCACTCACAATTATCTTTCAATGATTTACCTTTCCTGAGAATTTCAAAAGCATTTAAGTGGGTTTTTCTATGTTTGCATGCATTTAAATCTCTTTAATTAAATTAACTAACTGTAATGACAAGTACAATGGCATAAACAGTGTTGGGAATAAACATGATGACTTGTTGAGATTTGTAAATTAATTGGTGAGGCAGAAGTGTGCACACATAGGAACAGTGAGTGGATTACTAGTCTGTAATTCTCAGTTATTCCCAAGAATATTGGGAAGGCCAGTTATTTATGAAAGGTTACAGAGCCAAAGATAAAAGACTATTCCAAGGTGCAAGACCAAAGGAAAATGGAGGCCCGGTTTGTGCAATTAAAATGCCTTTAATTTCACCTGGTGGGGTGAGATCTCCAACTGAGAAGAAGTCTACATGTGGGTAATGGCAGATGAGGGATTTAAAGGGTTAGGGAGACAAAGATTGGTCCGTCCACCACTGCCTGGGAGGGACTCAATTCTTCCTGGTGGGTTAGTTCTACCTGGGCAGGTTAGCTGCACTTAGGCAGGTACGCCTGGTTCTATCAATTTAGCTTCTCTAAGCCTTTGTTTCTTCATCTTCAAAATGAAGGAAATAATCGTCCCTACTTCCATTTACTGGAATTTACTGGGATCAAGTAAAATCAATTATGTAAGGTATTGGCACATGGAGGAAGCTCAGTAAATAGCACTTTAGGAAAAAAAAAAAAAAAAAAGAAAGGAAAGTCAATCCATTTCTCCCTGATGCTCATTACTGTGATCAGAATCATTTTTTTCTTGCTTCCCCACTCATGTTTGAGCTTATTCTTAAATCCTACCTAGTGCTTCATTTGGCTGTGTCACCCATACTGATTCTTCCTTTCTAATAACGTACCACCTACAGCACACTATTAGCAATTCATTTCAATATCAAATTCTCACCCTAAGCAAGTATAAAAAAAATCATAGCCTCAGGCACCTGTGAACAGCTGACCCCAAAGATTGTTCTTTAAGGAAATCCCTTGCTAATTTCCCATAAGCAAGGACATACAAATTGTACCTACGTCTAGCACCCAAAACTAGAGCCTATCCGAGTCCACACTAATAATGAATTACAAGTTTACCTTACAGGTAAGAGAACTGGAAACAAGGCAGAATCAGACGTTCTTCCGCCTACTCAGAGACGTCTACATAATTGATGTTCCCTTTATTCCCTATTTTATGTGAAGTATAGATTTCCTAGGACTTACAAGAACGTAGACACTACCTCTTCAGCCTCCCTTGCCCCTGTCTTTTTCTTGTCTCTGTATGCCTTTAAAATGCTGAAGGTGGCCAGGCACAGTGGCTCATGCCTGTAATCCTAACACTCTGGGATGCGAAGGCAGGTGGATTGCTTACCTCAGGAGTTCAAGACCAGCATGAGCAGCAAGAGCAAGACCTGTTTCTATTAAAATTAGAAAACTAACTGGTCATTGTGGCACTTGCCTATAGTCCCAGCTACTGGGGAGGCCGAGGCAAAAGGATCACTTCAGCCCAGGGGCTTGAGGTCTCTGTGAGCTATAATTATGCCATGGCACTTTACCCTGGATGACAGAGTGAGATTCTGTTTTGGAAAAAATAAAAAACAAATAATAAATAAATAAATAAAATGCTGAAGATTCCAACCTCCCCTTCAGAAAAATAGCCACACCATGTTTGTGGTTCATATTTTTCCCAGGAGCATATTCAAAATCTTGGTTTAATAAATCTCCTTTTTTTTTTTTTTTTTTGCAGTTTTTAGCTGGGGGTGGGCTTGAACCTGCCACCTCCGGCATATGGGGCCAGCACCCTACTCCTTTGAGCCACAGACACCACCCTAATAAATCTCCTTTGGTTGAGATTTTTGCCTCTGTCATTTACGTGGATTGATACAAGGCTGTAGTCAAAATGTAAAGATATAATGAAGAATATGACAAATAACCTGTCTTCAACATTTAATTTCCAGTTTAGCCAGTGATATAAAAGAAATACACAATTGGACTTCATTAAAATAAAAAATCTATTTTTCAAAAGATAACATAATGAGAGAGGATATCCAGGAAGGGTGAGGTCTAGAATAGAGGGCTTCTCAAGGAAACCCTAAGGGTACACCTGTGGGGTCCCCCCCATGGGGACTCAGCTCTTAGGAATTTATGGAAACTTAACTTCCTGGGACCTGGAAATTTCTGCTTCTTTGGGGGCTGGAACAGCTTCTCCTGCTTGATTCAAACTGACCAATGAGAAAGGCACCCATGGGCTGAAGCTTTCTGACTGGAGATAAAAAGGGAACGACCAACCCAGTTTGGGAGCGTGGCCATTTTGAGATTTTTAGATTTGCCATGCCTCCGCCAGCTGAAAAAAAAAAAAGCCTTTTTCTTTTTTATTTTATTTTATTTTTTTAGAGACAGTTTCACTTTGTCGCCCTTGGTAGAGTGCTATTGTGTCACTGCTCACAGCAACCTCCAGCTCTTGGGCTTAGGTGATTCTCTTGCCTTAGTCTCCCAAGTAGCTGGGACTACAGGCACCCACCCTAACGTCAGGCTATTTTTTTTGTTGCAGTTTGGCTAGGGTCAGGTTTGAACCCACCACCCTTGATATATTGGGCCAGCACCCTACTCACTGAGCCACAGGTGCCGCCCAAAAGTCTTTTTCTTAAATATGGTGTTTGGGTGTTCATTCTCTCCACTGGGCCTCATCTTCCTGCAACAATAAGACTATAAAAAGGCAAGTCACAGGCTGTAGGTAAGTTTTTTGTAGCTTATGTCTGACAAGATTTATATCCAGAATATATAAAGAATTTCTGCAAATCTTTAAGGAACAGAAGACTTGAATAAATACTTCACAAAAGAGGATATGGCCAATAAAAGTGTGTTTCACATCATTAGTCATCAAGGAAATTTAAATGAATAGCAAAAAATTAGCAACAGAATTTCTTTTTCTTTTTCATTTCTTTATTTTCAGGTTAATGTGAGGGTACAAGCAACTAGGTTACAATGTTTACATTTGTTAGGTAGAATCTCTCTTGTAGTATGTCCTCCACCCAAGAGGTGTGCCATATGCCCTTACATTGTGCCCATTAAGTGGGAGCACAAAGAGTGGTCAAGCTTATGGAGCTACTGGAGCTCTCTTTCACTGCTAGTCAGAGTGTTACTGAAAGCTGGACACTTGTCCATGAGGCCATACCAGAAGAACAAGGACAAGTGGTTAGGAAGGAAAGAGAAACATTACATGGTTGGAAAAGGAGGAAAATGTCATACTACCATCTCAAAGTACCAAATTTCTAATTTATAAGAAGAAATGCAGAACTTTTAAGGACGGGGGGCTCAGTTCGAGGCTGTTGTCCTTCAACTGCAGTTAACTCTTCTAATCCTTTGATATCCAAAGAAGACAAAGCTTCCTCCACCAACTTAGAAGGCCCACTCAGGACAACCACCTGGGCATCCTAACAGTTCAGCTGAGCCATCTCCTACAGAACAGAAAACAAAAATCATTTCCCTGACCCTTTGACCACTGCAGCAGGGATGCAGGCCTCAGTTCTCCACAAAAGTGGGGGAGATGTTAAAGAGACAGAAACAATTTTTGCCATTTTTTTTTTAGGCTGTTCTCTGTGACATGAATGTAATTTGAGAAAGATGCAAGAAAGAAATGTAAATTTAGAAAACTGGCAACATCTACTACTTTTAAACAAACACATACTCTGTTATTCATCAATTCCACTTCAGGTTTATAACTTTTTTTAAGTTGAAATATACATAGCAAAACATACATACAAGACTGTTCATAGCAGTATTATTCATAATATCCCTAAACCAGAGACCACCCAAATATGTATTGACAGAAAAATGGATAAATTGTGATATATTCATATAATAAAATACAATACATCAATGAAAATAACAAACTATTGCTCCACCGAAACATGAATTAATTTCACAAGTGTAATACTGAGTGAAGGAAGCCAGACACAAAAGCATCTGAGCTGTAGGATCCTACTGTCCATAGTAAAATATATAAAAGCAGCCAGAACTAATCTATGGTGCCTTGTCAGAATAATGATAACCTCTGGAAATAATGACAAGAGGGAAATTAAAGGAAGTTTTGCATGGTTGTAATATAAGTATTTTCAATTTGTAAAAAAAAAAAAAAAAAAAAAATCATTTGTGCACTTTTTTGTATGTTATGTATCATAAAAATCTGTAATGAGAAAGAGACAGTATTAGCTGTTGAGGGAAAAATAAGGCCGGGTGGTTGAGGTGGCTCACTCCTGTAATCTCAGCATTCTGGGAAGCCAAGGCAGGAAGATCCCTTAAGCTCAGGAGTTTGACACCAGCCTGAGCAAGGGTGAGACTCCATTTCTACTAAAAATAGAAAAATCAGCTGAGCATTATCATGGGTGCCTGAAGTCCAAGCTACTCAACAGGGGAGGCCAGAGGATTGCTTGAGCCCAGGAGTTAGAGGCTGCTGGCACCGTAGTACTCTAGCCTGGGCAACACAGTAAGACTCTGTCTCAAAAAAATAAAATGAGCATAAGGAAAAATCTTAAATTTTTGAAGACCCAGTGTTTTGGCCATAAAAGAATTGTAAATGACAAGGTATAGAGTTAGAGGGAATATATCAGTATGGAAGAAATCATGGTAGGTGGATTTTTTTAGTTTTGCCTGGGAAGGAAAAAAATGAGGTGGGAGATTGCAAGGGAAGAGCATTCCTTTAGGCACATGGTTTGAATAGCTAGCACAAAGATATAGCAAATGCCAAAAAAACAAAAAACAAAAAACAAAAACAAACAAACAAAAAAAAAACAGCAAATATTCCAGTTTGGCTGGAGAATCAGGCCAATACAATAAGAAAAAAAGGTTATAATTCCATGGGTAGGACCTTGAAAATCAGGCTGAGGAATATGAACTCTATTCAATAGGAAATAAGGACTGGGAATGGTGGCTCATGCCTGTAATCCAAGTACTTTGGAAGGCTGAAATGGGAGGATCACTTGAGAACAGGAGCTTGACACCAGGCTGGGCAACATAACTAGACCCTATTTCTACAAAAAAATTTTTTTAAAAAATCAGCTAGGCATGGTGCCATGTGCTTTTAATCCCAAAACTTTAGAAGCTAAGGTGTGAATATTATTTAAACCCAAGAGTTTGAGGATGGCTGGGCATAGTGGCTCACACCTGTAATCTTAGCACTTGGGAGGCTAAGGTGGGTGGATTGCCTGAGCTCATGAGTTCGAGACCAGCCTGAGCAAAAAGCGAGACTCTGTCTCTAAAGAAAAAATAGCCACCCATTGTCTCCATTGCTCTTTAACATTGTAATGGAAGTTTTAGCCATTGCAATTAGGGAAGAAAAGGCCATCAAAGGTATCAACATAGGGTCAGAAGAGATCAAACTTTCACTCTTCGCAGACGACATGATCGTATATCT
>CAUYPK010147356.1:0-13935 GCA_963574355.1 Loris lydekkerianus
TTATTTTATATGCTGGAGGAATTCTTTTGTGGATAAAATCTAAGGTCTCTTTTCTGATACAAGTAACAAGATTTACTTTGTCTTTTTTACATATGCCCTTTACGTTTTCTCTGTGCTTCTGCTAGACAATTATGGTGTTGACACAAAAGTTTTCCGAGGGAGCTTTAGTTTTCCGAGGGATCCTCTAGAACAGACATAAGGCAGGAAACACCGGCTCTGATGTGGCCAACTGTCCATTTGATGTTCTCAGAGGTAAAACGCAGGAATCTCAGTAAGGAATGGTTTAAATGCTAGAATGAAAGTAAACATTATTCTGGCCATCACTGTTTTGGGGACACATTTATATTGATAAGAAATTGTGTTCCCTTTAAAGTAGGATAATGGTAAAGAGCCTTGGTAGTTACAATAAAGAAAACAAAGGAAGTAGTAATACGTTCACCTTAGGCAGGGGCTTGGCAGGTTTGCAGTGGAGGCCTCCAACAAACTCAACGTTCGGTAAGAGTGGGCGAGGAAATTCCAAGTCCCAGTAGGTTCGAATGAGCCACATCTCAGCTTTCCCCATCACCTCATATAAGGTAGTGGGTCTTCCTGAAAGGAATAAAAGAAACCAAATGTAGATGATGTAAGAGGGCTGCTGTGAGATTATAAAAGTAATTTACTGAAAATATTTGGAATAATGTAGCCAATGATTTATACAGTGGTTGTTTTAAACAAACGTATCCACACGTGAATATGTAGGTATAATTTAGTTCCGTGTGTTCTATAAGTTGCTCATACGTATAAGAAAAGAAAAGTGTTAAGAGAATTTTTTGAAGAGGCTAAGTCTCTAATGTCACATCAGCATATTGATAATTATCAATCATTATTAATATAATCCACCATGGAATTACCCTTGCATTTATTTATTTTCTGAAACTGCAAAAGGAACAAGTATACACTTAAACAATTCTTTGAGATCTGCTATCAAGGAATCCTACCCAAACCATAAAGACTTTTTTCCAATAAGTGCTTATTTAGTGTCTCCAATTTATGAAGCCAGTTTGTTCTCCAAGTAAATCTTGAGTTTTTTCAATATATGGTTGAACTACTTGTACCTACTTCCCCTTTTGGTTCTCATGAAAATCTTAAATAATATTAGTATTCTAAAAATAAATATATTTACAAATAGCAGGAAATTTTCAAAACTTATAGAAATGGTTAATTTTTGTTCTCCCTCATTAGGCTCATTGATCTTACTGTATCTATATAGTTTAATAAAATATAGATGAAAGCTTGGATGTTCACATGTCAGTAGGGTTTTAGACCTTAAGACGGATAATCGCTACACTTTTGTGAAGGAAGTAGACACATTAGAAATCTAAAATTTTAGATTTCTGTTTCTGAGATACAGCCACCTCTAACAGCCATCCTCTAAGAGATCTTTCTGGTTATAAGGAAAAATATTGTAATTTTAAGTAAGAAAACTACATTACACAAGGAGAAACAACTTCCTTAATACTTCATTGATAGCTGAGCTAAAATTACGTGTAACTCCTCACTACACATGCCTGCTTTCATCAAGATGTTTCTTCATGTGTCTATTAACTTTTATTTGAGACAAAAAGAATGAATAGTAAAGCAGACACAGGATTGTGAAAAGAAACTCGAAGTGCTTTAATTTGCACATTTATGTGTATAGGGAGTGTCTGTAGAAGTGATGGCCACAAAGTTCTGACTGATTCTATAATGTTTCCATATTTTCATAATATTTGTGAGATTGGTATTTCATCGTATGTTTTCATTTACAAAATACACACTTGTATGACTCCACGTTCATACATGCTCACCTTCTAAGGCACTGGGAATGGTGGGAATTAACATCCATGAATAAAAACATTACTCACCAAGAACTTCACTGTAAAATTGATCCCATGTCTTCATATTAAATGTTTGGAACCAAAAGTCAAAGAAAAGCACATATATCATATTTTTCACCCTCTCCATGAATGTCATGTGATCACTTAATTCTGACAACATAACAGGAACATAGGAAGGAGGAAAGGGAAGTCGTCCACTGCGTTTCTCTAATTTGTATCCAGGAGAGAAGCGCAGACTTAACACCAGGGGAATTTTAAGTATCTCGGCCAGGAGCTCTCCACCGGGACCAACGGCATCTGCAAGAACAACATCAAATTTTTCCTCCTGTAGCTTCTTCATGAGTTTCTTGTTGAAAACTGCATCTTTACAGAGCTTTTGAAAACTGTCAGAATATGTCCACACGATTTCTTCTACTCGTGAAAAATGAGACCAAAATGAATCCTTTGGAACATTGTATATCCATTCATTGACCAATTTGAGAAAAAGATCCTCAAAGTCATCTTTAGTTAGAGATGTAGGGTAAACTTCAAATTTAAAAGCAGATGTTTTGCTAGGATGAACAAGAATGGAAGCTGAAGATGCCAGCACAGTCACCTCATGGCCTCTCTGGGCAAGTTCGTCCAGGATGGTCTTCATGTTCATCCAGTGGCTATATTCCATGGGCCACACCAGCACCTTTCCACACATCCCAGAGCTGAAGCAACAGCTCAGATGTAGGAGCAGAAGAGCTGAAGTCCATTTCACAGCCATCCTGGTCAGTGCAATGCTTCCTTTACAGTCTCTATTTCTTTCTGACATTTTTTATCCTTATACCCAGGATAAACCAATCAAGTTAAAATTTAACTCATACACTTAAAAGTAAGTACATCATCTGAACAGCAGTTAGCAGGTGGAAAAACCAAAGGTAGATGACCTCGTGCTTGCTCAAGTGTGTTTAATGTCCCTTTATGTTTATAATTGGTACAATGCAGCTAATTCTGATGACCTTGCATGTGCAAGTCATCTGTGTTATGTCAGACACTTTACATAATGTCCAAAATAGAGGCAAAAGAGAGACACCTGAGTCTGTCAGCACTTGACACCAAACAAGAAATGAAGTAATTACACAGCTGGGTTGATATTTCATGAATATCTGGTTAAAATTTTTTTGTAAACTCTATTGGTATTTACTCCATACATGATGTGAGCGACTTATTACTGTTTAGAGTTCTATGTGTTTAGTGCATTCACAGAGCTGTGCCAGCAGCCCTGCTTCCCTGAGAGAAGCCCTGTGCTCTGTAGCTGGTGTCTCCCTGCTCTGCGTTTCTCCTCTCCCTACCCCAGGCAACACAAATCTAAAGTTTGACGTCTATAGATTTGCTTTTTATGGACAATTTGATAAATACAATCATAAACATGTAGTCTTTCATGATTGAGATTTACCAGTTAGCAGAATGTTTAAAAAGGATCCTACATACACAGCGTCCCTTATATTCAGAGTTCATTCCTTTTTATTGCCAACTAGAATTTCATAGTATGGATTTAATTTTTGTATTCATTCAAAAATTGACGGACATTGATTTTATTCAATTTTTGGCATTTATGAAAATGTTGTTTATTAGTATTCAAGTGCAAGCTTTGTGTTGACATATTTTAATTTCTCTAGGTTGTCTTCCTTGAGATTGTACTACTAGGTCTTTTGCTTCCTGTATGTCCATCCTTTGGAGGAATTGCTGAACTGCTTTCCACGTCAGCTGTACCATTTCCCAATCCTACCAGCAATGGATCAGGGTTCCAACTTTGTCATCCCCCTGGGAAGCACTTCTTATTAGAGATCTTTCTATCATAGCCAGTGGCAGTGACATGACACGTCATCATGTTTTACATTTCCTCCTTATCTTCTAAAGGTGCTGAGTCTTTATTTTTTGTGCTTATCAACCACTATACATTGTTCTTAGCAGTGTTTCTAGTCATATCCTTAGCTCAATTTTGATTTGCTTACTTATTCTATTATTGAGTTGTAATTTTTAAAGTATTCAAAGCAGGTCAACTAGGGTTGGGGAACCGGGACCCCAACCAGCATCAGAGCCACACACTGGGACTGGGCCTTGCAGTAGTAAGGAGACTTTATCGCAGGGCACCACGCAGGGAGGGCAGCCATTTAACGTTTAAAACCTAAAGTCTTTGAAGGCTTACAAGTCAGAGTTTGTAAGGCAAGAGACTACTTCAGGCAGGAAATATGGGTGTCCTAACCCCAATGTGAGATGTGAAATTAGGAAATGGGGAGGCTGGGACAGGTGTGCAACTGAGCCTGGGCTCTGCTTCTGCAGCTTGCAAAGGAGAAGGAAATGGATGAGGATATGGTCGAGGACATGGTCAGGTAAGGGCAGTGACATCATCCCAGGGTGGCAATGAGGGGATGACCAAGGCTCTTGCCTTAAAGAAACCATTTGAAGTCTTGGGCTGAGGCAGGGCAGACAGAAGGGAATTTGGAGTGAAGGGCGTGTAGTAGTGGCAGGAGGTGCTGGCTGGAGTCACTTGTCCTGATTATGGCCCTCTGGAGGGGGACGATTCAGCTCCAAGGCTGTTTATCTGCAGAGTGACTGTGTCCTTGATATACTCTCTCCTGGTAGGGTCTCAATTATTTCAAAACTCAGCCTCTGGACTCTCTGGACAAGCACAGAATTAGTGAAAGGAAACTTGTGCAGGGGGTGCTCCGTGGGAACAAGGTCAATGTTCAGAGCAAGAAATGGGCAGAGAGAGCTCACAGTGGGGCACTGAGAAACAAAGCACTGGACAGAACTGTCCTCTGTCACCTTCAACCCATGTCTATGAAATATGGTGACATATCTGTCCTGGCTACCAACTGCTGAAGGCAGGTGAAGATAGGGATCCTGGGAATGGAATTGATCTGCTCGGATTTGGGAGTAATTTTGAGCGCTAGGGTTTAAGGTGGTGAGTTGCTGAAGTTTGATAGTTGAGGAACTCAGGAAACTGGGAAAGTTTGTCCTGCATGCCCATGCAGAGGACACAGCAGGAGATAGTGCCGGTTCCTGTGATTATAGCTAGAGTTACAGGTAGTGTCCTTCACCAAAATGACCCCAAGTGGAACTAGGACACAAGGCCTGGATCTAATGACAGTGTGGGGTCTGATTTGGCTATGGTAAGTTTGTGCAAATCTTATCAGGGCAGAGAGACATGTTCTGAGTAGTGTGGGATAAGTGCATAACATCCAATTGGATGACAGCTCAAGTTCCTTCAGGGGAAGCTGATGGGGGTGTCTATGCCACACAGTTTTGTGATGTGGCTTTTCTTGGTGGTACATCTCAGCATGAATCAGGGACACCTGGAAAGCTGTTCCTAAGTCTGCTGAAGAGGGCTTCTGTCTTCCCAGTGATGCTCTAAGCCTATGGATGGGAGAGAGATTGAAGCTGAGGATGGTACTGGTGGGAAGCAGACCTGGTCCACCTGTGACCTGAGTGGGCATAGTGACAGACCCCTCTATTTCCCCCAATTTTTGTCCTCTTTGTCCTTGGGCCCAAGGTAGGCTTAAAGTGCAATGTCTATACATTCAGATAGTGACCAGGGGAAGGGCTTTGTGCCACACAGCCCTTGTGCCACTAGGAATGCACCAGTTCAGGTCAGCTCTCCAGGGCCAGTCAGCAGCAGACAAGTCTATTTTCTGTAACATAATACTGTGTAGTACTATAATATCATAATGCAATAATAATAAAATTCTGGCAGTGTTCTGTGGAAATCCAGCCAATGCCCTCAGGCTCTATTTAGCCATGAGTTATAGGCAGGATTTTGTTGTTCCTAGCACAGGGGGGTCCTCTGAATTTAGCGCCCCATTGAGGCTGTCAACAAGAAAAAATCCCCCCCCCCCAGTCATGGAGAAAACCACCTTTAAAATGGGAGTTTCAGGGCGTTATAGCTTGGACTGAAGCCCTGTCCCCTCAGTCCCTGTTTTGTATACCAAATTGTTTTCCTATGTCCAGAGTCACGGACCTTTTCTTTATGGGCCTTGGAGTTCTGTCCTGTTTTGTCACTTCTATCATCATCTCCTTGTTCATTGTTTAAGGTGTCTTAAGAAAACTTGTCAATATTGCCAATCTTTTCCTGGTGTATGGGATACTTACCACAGCAGACCAGAAGTGCCACAGAGAGGTAAATGGCTAACCCAGCAAGATCCACTCTGTAGCCAGCTGAGTAATGCTGCACCCATAGTAAGAACAGCTTAGTTGTGACCACAGCAGGTGGGAGGAATATACTTAAGGGTGGAGGGTGAGCAGGGCTTGCATTCTCCATGAAAATATAAGAGGAAACACCATATATCTATAAGGCTTTTCTTGAGCAATAGCTTCAAACCTTTCTTTGGTTCATACATGCAAGCAGGTGGTTCTGCGTGATGGATACACCCTTTGCCTCAGAGAGTTTGATTGATAAATGAGTGACCCCTATTTATCTTAGAGGCTGGTACATTTCTCTGGCCTGTGGTCTTCCCAGGTTTGGGAGCACTTTGTTCCCTGGATGAAGGGGTGAAGCAATTGGTGAAGGGATAATCTCCCTGGTGAGACAAGCAGATCTGGAGAGAGCAGCAGAACAGAGCTAGTCAGTCTGCTCAGTTTTGTTTCCTGCCCAATGCTGGGTCCATGTAAGAGGCTGAAAAGTGGAGCTTTTGGTAGAGGGTTTAGAAGCATCTCCCACATACAATTCCTAAGATGTCAACACTAGCTCATGTGGGTTGCTGCCCCGACTCATGGATAA
Organism: Loris lydekkerianus; assembly: GCA_963574355.1. Classification (NCBI taxonomy): domain Eukaryota; kingdom Metazoa; phylum Chordata; class Mammalia; order Primates; family Lorisidae; genus Loris; species Loris lydekkerianus. The sequence continues at coordinate 6,604 of CAUYPK010147356.1, forward strand.
AATTTAGCCCTACTCAGATCTGTCTCCTGACTCCTGAGGTTTGCTACTGCTTTTTCTGAAGTGTGGTTCATTTTTATCTTTTCCTGTTGACTCTGGTCTCTGGGAAGAGTGCTGTTTCATTTTGATCTGCAGTCCTTCACTCACCATTTCAGTGATTTGTGAAATAAAGAATGGGTTTGTAATTTGTGTGGAGCTTGGAAGTCTGCATCTGGGAGAATTATTTCCTTTAGTAAGGCATTGGTCACTTTTGTGAGTTTTCCAGATGTTGTGAAATATGGGTGGAGCTGTACTGGAACAGTTTCTCTGTGCACCAGGAGGACCTGTGGTTTCCACCAGCCTTGGGCACTCGGGTGGAGTTCACTGGATGGTCTTCAAAAGTCACAGCCCCTTGAATGTCATCACCATGTTAGGAGGGTCATGTCTGCTTTGGGCTTATTTTTAGCACATAGAGTGCAACCATGTGATATTCTGAGAAGTCTTCTGAGGGTGGGGCCCAGCCATGTCAGTGTACCAGATTCAACAGCTTCCTCTTTTACATTGTGTTCCTCCATGGAGATGTTTGGAATTGGGTGGACCAAGCTTTGGTTTTAGGGAGCAGGACCATTCTGTAGACAATCTTACTGAAGAAGCCAGAATCTATCTTACCAAATCCCTATCTCAGGCCTGGTTTTCATCTTGCCTGATGTAAAGAGTTTTAAATTCCTATAAATTTAAGTGGGGCATGATGGCCCTCAGTCTCTGGGTCTCTTCAGCAGCCATTTTGCAGCTTTATCTGCTGCTGGTCACTTTTAGTGACTGGTCAGTCATCTCTCTGTGTCCAGGAAAGTCTGAGAAGGTAAGGCAGCCACCTCTAGCAGGGCCAGAATTTCCACTGGGTGTTTAGTGTTCTTATTTTTAGATGTCAAGAGGCCTCTTTCTTTCTAGCTGCCTCTATGGGCATGTACCATCATGAAGGCTTATTTAGGGTCAGTGTAATTGTTCACCTCTCTTCCATGGGATGGTTTGGGTCCCTAGCACATTTAAGAGGAAATAAAAGCTGATCAGAAGTTTACATGATGTGGCAGAGTTTTGAAGGATGTCTTATCACAGGGTAATTTGGAAAGTGTGGAGAGCAGTTCTTTTTGGCTGTAAGAATGAAGGGTTAGTGCACTAAATCACTGAGAACTACCAAATTAAAGAGCAGATGCTTCAGCCAACACATAGAAAAAACAGGTCATAACATGCATTTGGAAATGTTGATAGATAAACAATAGATTTATATTATAGAACCCTTTGTAATTTGCCATGCTGCAATATTAAATAATGAATCTTTGCTTAGGGAGCCCAAATCAATAAATTATGCTAATCTACTTTACGTTCTTTCCACCCTTTTCTCATTCCCTTAGTTCTCATTCCTGCATGTTTTCCAGATTCTGTCTGAATGCATCATGAAGCTCTGGTGGGTATATCCATGCCCAGAACACCTGCTCTTGGGTCACATTTGGGATCTGTTGAGACTCGAGTCCACTTACAGCTTGAGAAGTGAAGAGGAGAGACAGCATTGCCTGTTGAGGAGCTGATTACATAGATGTAAGCAATAATTGCTGTGATAAAATAAAATGGAAATAAGTTTTGGTGAAGAGGTGGCAAAACTGGAAATTGTAAACCTCACAAATGCTGCTGAGAATATGAAGTGGTACAACATCATAAGTGACAGCCTGATGTTTCCTCCAATAGCCAGAATTATGCATCCTAGCAACAGCTCCTAGGAATATACCACAAGTTTTTAACCTATGTGTTAAAACTAAAACTTGTGTGTGAATATTCTTAGGAGCACTATTGCTAATACCCTCCTGTAGAAACAACTCAAGTGTTCATCAACTGATTAATGGAACCACTAAATGTAGTGTAACCACATAAAGGACTGTTTTTCACTTAAAAAAAAGAATGTCATACTTGTGCATTCTATGAAATGAGTGGAAATTTAAAACTATATTTTAAGTAAAAGAAGCCAGACCTAGAAGACCACAGATGTATGACTACAAGGATATAAAGGACTAAAAGTGTGAAAATGGCCTGGCTTATGCTCAGAAAGCTCATCTGTGGTTGTCCAGGGCTGGAGGGGGCTGGAGAAAATAAGTGGCTTTGTTGGTGTCCTTCTAGGATGATGGAAATGCTTTGTACCTAGGAGCGGTGACAGCTGCCCAACACTGTGAATGCATTAAAGGTCCTGGGCTGCACACTTTATAGAGGATAAAAAGTGATGTTTATTTGGGGGATTTTACCTTAACTTTATGAACAACAACAGATGCTTGTCATAGTTCACCCATAAAGCACTTTCGTTTATGCCATAAATTTACTTGCTACATAAAATATAGGAAGGGATGTTATTTTTGTCATTTACATTTGAAACATGTTGGCTGGGTGGCAGCCCCCTAGCTTGATTGTGCAGGTGGTGCCTTGTGCCTGAGCAACTTGATCTGAGCTTTGAGCATATGCTGTCCACAGAGCTGCAGCCCTCAGTGCTCCATTGGCTGGATGTTGCCCAGTGCATAAGCATGTTTCCTGAACTTTGGAACAGTGATGTCAGTTGGGCAGCCTTGTGAGCTTGATTTTGTGGGCACAACCAGCACTGGCAGAATGACCTTGACTGAAACTGTGGGCCAGGACTATCTACTGCAGTGGTTCTCAACCTGTGGGTTGTGACCCCTTTCAAGGTTGAATGACCCTTTCACAGGGGTCACCTAAGTACATCCCATATATCAGATATTTACATTATGATTCATAACACTAGCAAAATTATAGTTACGAAGTAGCAACAAAAATAATATTATGGTTGGGGGTCACCACAACATGAGGAACTGTATTAAAGGGTCATGTGTTAGGAATGTTGAGAACCACTGGTCTACTGATTTTTGTTCCCCTAGAGACACTGTCTGGGGATGTGGATGCACCACTTGTCTGTTTTTGTTAGTGCAGCAACAGCACTGCAACAGTGAAAAGTGGACTCATCAGGAACAACTGATCAATTCAACTAAAAAAGTATAATTAACATATCAAAAGAGAGAAAAAGAGGAAGAATCTGAAAATACTCATAAGGAGGAATCAGCAAAACTCTGGCAACATGAAAAAATTAGAGCAAATCAATGCCTCCTGGGTTCATTAAAGAAAATACATCAGAAAATTCTATCCACGGGGGGTGGTGCCTGTGGCTCAGTGGGTAGGGCACTGGCTCCATATACTGAGGGTGGTGAGTTCGAATCTGGCCCCAGGCAAACTGCAACAAAAAAATAGCCAGGCATTCTGGCAGGTGCCTGTAGTCCCAGCTACTCAGGAGGCTGAGGCAACAGAATTGCTTAAGTCCAGAAATTGGAGGTTGCTGTGAGCTGTGATGCCATGGCACTCTACTGAGGGTGATAAAGTGAGACTCTGTCTCTAAGAAAGAAGAAGAAAGAAAGAAAGAAAATTGTATCCCCAGAGAAATTGCTGAAATATCAGAAATAGAATTTAGACTATGGATAGCAAATAAGATAATTGGAATGGAGGAAAGATGGAAACAAAGAACTAGAAAATAGTTCAGAAGTTGTCTTAAGAAATTAATGAATTCAAAGACAAAGTCACTAAGGATAAGGACAAAATGAGGAAAGATATAGCAGAACTTAGGGATTTGAAAAAGGTATTTGAGGAGCTTCAAAATACAGTAGAGTCCCTCAGAAAAATTGTTTATCAGTGTGAAGAAAGAATCTCAGATAAAGAAGACAAAACTTTTGATTTATTCTAAGCATACAAAGAGGCAGAAAAATGGAGAAAAAGAACAGAATATTCCCTGAGAGAGTTATGGGATCATTCCAAGAAATCAATCATTCAAATTATAGAGATTCCTGAAGGAGAAGAGGATGGTCCCAAAGGCACAAATTCTCTGCTTCAAGATATCATGGTGAATTCCCCAAGTATTATAAGAGACACAGAAATTCAGATCGTAGATAGTTTCAGAACTTCAACATGACTCAATCCAAACAAAGCATTTCCTAGACACATTATAATTAGTTTTTCCACTGTTAATAGGAAGGAGAAACTTCTACAAGGAGCCAGGAGTAATAATAATATTACTTATAAAGGGAAAAGTATAAGATGACTGTAGATCTTTCAGTCAAACTTTCCAAGCCACAAAAGGATGATCATCAACCTGCAACCTTCTTAAACAAAGTAATTTCCAGCCCAGGATCCTATACTCTGCTAAACTGAGTTTCATTTGTGATGGAAAAATCAAACACTTCACTGACATCCACATGCTGAGGAAATTTGCAATGACTCAACCGGCTCTATAGGAAATACTCAGATGTATTTACCACCAAAGTAAACCTACCCAGAAATTAAAGGACAAAGCCTAGTTTCCAAAATGGTGAGAGGTATGAAATTAAGCTCTGGATTTCTGAAAAACAAGATGACCAAAACTCTGCCACATCTATCAATTCTCTCAATTAATGTGAATGGCTTGAACTCTCCTTTAAATAAAAATAGGCTGGTTGACTGGGTACAAAAACTCAGGCCAGATATCTGTTGCCTGCAAGAAAGTCACCTTACCTCAAAGGATAAAACAAGACTCAGGGAACAGCACCTGTGGTTCAAAGAGTAGGGTGCTGGACCTATATCCCGGGGGTGGTGGGTTTGAACCCAGCCCTGGCCAAAAGTGCAAAGAAACAAACAACGAAAAGAAAAGACTCAGGGTCAAGGGATGGGCAATAGTATGCCAGGCAAGTGGAAAGCAGAAAAAAGCTGGGGTTGCAATCTTGTATGCAGATGCAATTGTATTCAAAACAACAAAGATAATGAAACACAAAGATGGACACTACATACCTACTAGTCAAGGGAAGCACACAATCTGAATAAATTTCAATAGTTAACATTTATGCACTCTAACTGAATGCTCCTCAATATGTAAAACAAACCCTAACTGATGTAAACAATGTGATATCTTCCCATACTATAATAGTTGGAGATTTTAACACCTTATTGGCAGAACTGGACAGATACTCCAAGCAGAAACTAAACAAGGAAATGATGGATGTAAACAAGACCCTAGAACAAATGGACTTAACAGACATTTATATAACACTTTATCCTAACAGAAATTAATACAGATCATCTTTCTAAATTGATCATATTTTAGGTCACAAGCCTCCCCTCAACAAATTCAAAAGAATGGACATTATCTCTTGTATCTTCTTGGACCACCAAGGTATAAACATTGAACTCAATATCAATAGAAATCTTTATATTAAATATCATAGAAACTAAATAACCTTATGCTGAAGGATAGCTGTTTCACAGACAAGATCAAGAAGGAGATCATTATATTTCTGCAACAAAACAATAATGAAGCCACAAACTAGCAAAACCCGTGGGATACTGCAAAGGCAGTCCCTAGGGAGAAATTTATAGCATTATATACCTTTATCAAGAAAACAGAAAGAGAGCAATTCAGCATCCTAATGGACCATCTCAAACAACTGGAAAAGGAAGAACAATCTAATCCCAAACCTAGTAGAAGAAAGAAATAAAGAAAATTAGAGCAGAACTAAATGAAATTGAAAACAAAAGAATTATTCAGAAGATCAGCTCACAGCAACCCTAAACTCTTAGACTTAACTGATTCTCTTGCCTCAGCCTCCTAAGGAGCTAGGACTATAGGCACCTGCCACAACACCTGGCAATTTTTTATTGCAGTTGTCATTGTTGTTTTAGCTGGCCAGGGCTGGGTTCGACCCTACCAGACTCAGTGTATGTGGCTGGCACCATAACCACTGTGTTGTGGGCACCAAGCTGGAAGTTTTCATTTATGATATTGACAATTAGGGCTTCTAATCATTTGAGATGTTCTTCCTCCTCTTCAGTAATGTCTATAATTCACATGTTTGAATGCTTTTGGAAGTTTAATAATTCTCTGAGTGAATATTTTGCTTTCTCTCTCTTCTTTTCTGTTATTTAGCTGCTTGTGTTATCTGAAGAGCTTTATGGTCTCTAGCTCTGAGCATCTTTCTTCTCCATGGTCTAAAAAAAATTGATGATTTTTCCTACATCTTTAAGTTTCCTGGTTGACTTCTTTAAGTCCTTAAGCTTCACCATATGCAGATATGTACTTCATATCTTTGGTCCTTTGTTTTGTCCTCTTCCATTTTCTCATCAGTTCCCTTTATTGTTTTGCATTTCATATTTTAAATTCCCTTCTGTCATTTCCATTAATTCTTTTTTTTTTATTGTTGGGGATTCATTGAGGGTACAAAGAATGAGATTACATTGATAGTTTGTGTTAGATAAAGACTCTCTTATAATAGTTTTCCACCCCCCAAAGTTGTACCTCTGCAGTAGCTGCCTCATGATCCCTTGGGGACTTTGCTCTATTCTGGTGTTTCATGTTGCCAGAATTTTTCTGTTGATTTCTCGTCATGTGCATTTTCTTTCTGTTAACTTCCTTCTCCTACTTTTTTTCTTCTCCCTACCTCCTTAGTTTAAGTTACCTTGTCTCAGAGCTTAGGTGTTGCAGTGGCTTTTTGGTATAGGGAGAAAAGGAAGATAAGCATAAAGAGTGATAAGGGAGAAAGAAAAGGAAAATATAAAAAGGAAATAAAAAAGGTGGAAGAAATGAAATGATAAAATGTAGAGAAAAAGGATAGTGAGAGAGAATGAAAATGACAGAAAAAGTAGTGGTGTTCAGCAGGGTGCTTTAACCACATCCACATACCAAGGACCTTTGGCAACAGGCTGAGTTGGTTCCTCAAAGTCAGAAGCTCCTTACCAGCCTCGGCACAAACAAGACCCTACCTCTGCTGGTGCCTGTAGCTCAGTGGGTAGGGTGCCAGCAACATATACCCAGGCTAGCAGGTTTAAACATGGCCCAGGCCAGCTAAACAACAATGAAAATGAAACCAAAAAAATAGCTGGGTATTGTAGTGGGTGCCTGTAGTCCCAACTACTTGGGAGGCTGAGGAAAGAGAATCACTTAATCCTAATAGTTTGAGGTTGCTGTGAGCTGTGACATCATGGCACTCTACTGAGGGTGACACAGAGAGACTCCATTTCAATAAAAAAAAAAGAAAAAGACCCTACCTGTTCCAAATATAGTGAGAAACCAGCATTCTGTGCCATAGGGATCTGAGAATATCTTCTCTCCAATGCCAAACCCAAGACTGTGAACTTGTGGCCTTCTTGAGCCAGACCAATGCCGTGACCCCTAACACCAGATGAATTTCATGACTCCCCTCTAGTCCTTAGAGAAGAGTGAAAAGTTAAAAGTAAATAATACAAATAGATGAAAATTAAAAATAGAATTGTTTAAGCAAAGAAGAGAAAAAC